>RJWM01002593.1:0-126296 GCA_004363535.1 Dasyprocta punctata | reverse complement strand
CGAGTCTCCCTGTGCTTTGCTCCATCCTAGTTACTAGTGGAAGAGCTGAGCAGGATGGGCTCCACCCTGGTTTCTGACTGTGCTGCTGGTTTTTATAGCTGGAAATGGACCTTTGCATGGCCACACATTTCTCATTATCTTCCAGTGCCTATTCAAAGAGTAACAATCTGTGTGCCTTAAGACATTCTTAAAACTTAAGAAGTCTACAGATTCCATAGCGATTATACATAAATATTTATATACAAAATATAGACATGCACTAAATACATATATATGAATGTATAAGTAGGGAATAACTTATACATACAACATGTATGATTTGATATATCTGATACACAAATACTTGTACACAGAACACTGCACTACTTTGATTTTCTTTTATATTTTCAAAACATAACTGGGGAGCAAAGATGGAGAGGTGTTTCATTAGGAACGCAATTCACTGGAAGTCAGAAAGCAGCCTAGATATGTATCTAACTGATCCGAGGAAGGTACTGGACTTTCTGAAAGGGTTCAGCTTTTGTTATTCGCAGTGAGAGAGGGTAGGGTTAGATCAGCAATTCTCTGCCTTCCTTGTTTCACATTAGAAGCACTTGGGGAACTTTAAAAATTGAAGGTGCTCAGCTTTATTGATAGATTCTGTTTTAATGTTTTAGAATGTACAGTAACTGGGCTAAAAGCTGCTAGCTTGATGTACTCTAGGTTTTTGTAGGTGGGCAAGTTTCTGGCTTTCTTTTGCCATGCTAAGATGTGGACAGGCTGTTCCTTTTGCTGGGTTTGTTGAGGATGGCCTTCTGCAGAAGGCTCCAAGGTAGAGTCCTTACACAGTGCACAGCCCCATCTTGTCCACTACACATGGTGTCTTCAAGTCCCCTCATCCCAGAGCCCCCTGACAGTCATAGCTCTCCTGCTCCCTCGCCGTGGCTGAGAATGTGTGAGTCTTCGTGCCAGGCTGCAGTCCCAGCTGCGTCTGGGACCCGGCAGGATGAGCACACCCACTTCCATGGGGCTTTAATCCAGCAGCTGGCAGCCATCGCCTTGCTATCACTCATCTTTTTATTTTTAAAATTTATTTTATTTTTTATCAGTACATGTTTGTAGTACATGATTATTCCATTCATTATGGGGAGTGGGTACATTATATACGGTATCTTAAATCTTTTTTTTCCCTCCTTTTGGTACTGAGGATTGAATCCATGGCCTTGTACATGCTAGGCAAGTGCTTCATCACCGAGCTCCATCCATAGCCACCAATCTTTTTTCTTTTTTTTTCTTTCTTTTTTTTTTTTTTTTTTTTTTTTTTTTTTTTTTTTTTTTTTTTTGGTAATTTTCATTTTAAAGAGAATAAAGCCAACCAAAACAGTGTGACACAGGACTTCAAAACAAGGTAATAGGAAATTAACAATGGTTACCATAATGTTTCTTGTTGGCTTCAAAATAGCTGCTTATGCCTTCAGACATAGTAAAAATCAAACAAAACAGAATAGAATGAATAAAAACAAAACAACACAATAAAGGACTTCAAAACAAGATAATAGTAAACGCAAAATGGCTAACATCATATATCTTGTTATCTTTGAAATAACTGCCCATACCATCAGGTATTATAAAATCAAGACAAAATAGAATAAAGCCCAGCCAAACAAAACAGTGAAAATGATGCAGGACTTCAAAAAAAGATGATAGGGAAACAACAATGGCTACCACCTTCAGAAGGAGATTCCCATAGATGCTACATTGTATATTGTTATTCTCTGAACAGATGATCAGACTACCGGCTTTAGGCATGCAAAGTCAGTAAAACAATTATAAGCATTAAGTTGTATTTTACTGCAATAGCTGTCATCACAGCCTGTGTTTCTCTGGATCAGCTGGTTGCATGTGGGGTATGTGGAGGGGCGGGGGACACGGACCTTGGCCCTTGTCTTCCAGCCTGTGTGCCAAAAGAGGCTGACATCAGGTTCTCTCCCCAGTAGGCTGCGCATGGTGCCAACTTGCAGGGAGGGCTTGGCTTCTTCTTGGCTTCTGTTCTCCCCTGCCGTCCGTGAATCACAGCCACCAATCTTTTTAGTGATCATCCTTTTCAAAATTGTTAGTCTCTTTTCTCATTCTGTTGAGTATGCTGTGACCTTTAATTTCTTCAACCCCTGGAATGACCAATAAGTACGTTTTTATACAATAGTAATCTTTTAAAATAATACTTTTAACCCTATCATGCCAGTTCTAATCACCTTTGGCTCTGGCGACTTGCCATTGAATACTTCATAAATATTAATACAGTAAAATCTTTGAAAAAAAGAACAGTACATTGCAGGTATATTAGGTTTTTCTCATGAGAAATTTTCCTGTCCAGTTCTTCCTCCACGTCCCCATTGCAGCCCTGCTTTAGAGCCCTGCTGCCCTGCTAGTCTATTCTCCATGCATGATAATGAGAAGGGAGATGGCGTTGCCACAGGCCCTGTGAGGGGTCCTTTCATTCTCACACTAAGAGCCCTGTAACAGGAGGCTGCAAGACAAGGAAACTGGGATTCCTAGAGCTCCACATCCGCTGAGTGTCAGCTGCAGGTCAGACTCTGTGCTAAGTACTATCTATGCATTATCTCACTCAATCCTTGTGTGAGGATTTTTCATTTTGCCAAGTGCTGAATCATGATATTGATATCCCGTTCTTGCACACGGTCACAAGGCTGCTCAGTCGTGTTTGCCACACTGGGGAGGAGATGCAGGGCCTTGCACTGAGCTGCAGCCCCAGCCACTTTTCAGCCTTTTTCTTACTTAACCATTGAGTTCCCAGGCTGGGCTCTGGCTTGTGACCCATCTGTCTTAGCTTCCCAGAGTGCTGGGGTCACAGGTATGCTCACTGCACTGAGAGCCCAGAGCTGAGCTGCAGGTGCACCAGTCTGTTAACCATGCCTGGCCTAGCCTGCCCTGAACACAGTGTACACCTCTGCTCATAAGCATTCTGTGTCTCTTTCTTAGGCCTGAAGTCAGTCCGTCTGTCTGTGTTTAACTTTTGAGACCCTCTGAAGTCTCTCTGTCCCCCAGCATGAACCCTTATCCCTGCAATGCCTGACCAACCTGTCTGGATCACTGCCCACCAGCATGCCAGGTCACTCCTGTCTCAGTCTTCTCAGTCCATGTCTTCACCCAACTTTTTCTGACCGCCTGTCCTGTGCTGGAGGGCCTGGCGTTCTCCATCCCTTAGGCTATCTGCCTCCAGAGGGCTGACCAGGACTCCGTTCTGGAGCAGCCCCACCTCCTCCACTCCCTTGCCGGCTCCCACTGGACGGAGGATCCTACAGACAGGGTGTGGTGTGCACCTCACCGTAGAGTCTTCTGTGTCTCAAGTCATGCATACACTCTGAAGGCAAAGGCTACATAAGAACGATCTTGAGCATATTCTCGTTGCTTAATAAATAGGCAAGGATTGAGTTACTAATTTGTGAGAAGTGTCTTCGCCCTCAAAGGATTTGTTACATTTTGAGTTGAAAAAAACACAGAAATTTAAAATGTTAATTTTTAAGACTTTTTTAAAAGACTGTGTTGTTGTGTTTATTTTAAGAGCTAGTAAATCTGATCTTCTCAAACTATCGCTGTTTTCCTAGTAAACGTCCCTTCCACAGTCATGGAAGCCATGTGCCGGCAAGATGCCCTGCAGCCCTTCAGCAAAAGCGGCAAGCTGGCCCCGACTGCCCCACAGCGCTCCGTGGTTTTCCCACAGACTCCGTGCAACAGGAACTTCTCTCTCTTGGATAAGTCAGGGCCCATCGAATCGGGATTTAACCAAATCAACGTGAAAAATCAGCGAGTGCTTGCGAGCCCGACTTCCACCAGCCAGCTCCACTCAGAGTTCAGTGACTGGCACCTCTGGAAGTGCGGGCAGTGCTTTAAGACTTTCACCCAGAGGATTCTCCTCCAGATGCACGTGTGCACGCAGAACCCCGACAGGTAACCCCGACTCTCACTGCTCACACTGTTTGTTTAGTGAGAATGCGGCCTCCCTTTCTGCCAGCTTCCGGTTGCTGCCTCCCCTGCACCTCAGGGAAACCCAGTGCTGAGAGGTGTCTGCTGCTGGAAGGGCCAGAGGAAGAGAGACACTGCTTACCTCTGTTGTCTACCAGGGTAGCGCAGGCAGGTTGGTGGCCGTAGCAAGGAATCTGCACTTGCTACTCAAATACTGCTGTCCAAGTGTAACAGGAAGTAGAAGAAACATTTGTGAATATCATTGGTGGAAAAGTGAGGTCGGGATAATTAGAATCCTCTCTGTCTTCCCAAGATAATATAGCAGGCCGCCCTGCAGCTGTCATCCTCATTTCAGAGTTCACCTTCCGTGGGCCATGGGTATGAACTTAATTAAGTACTAAGAGGTAATGAATTGGAATTTTTTGCTTAGTACTATTTTTCTTCAGAGCATGCAAACCCATAAATCCTGCAAAGCTGTCAAAAGGAAATACCTACTCTGCTAGTGATGTGGAGGAAAACAGATGCCACTTATTCAATAAACTAATATCCACACAGAAGAAAAATGTTGACTAGATACCTCACAGTCAAAGTTGGCTTGAAAGTTTGTCAATAAAGAATTTTATGGCCATGAACTGAGGATGAAATTTAGCTGAACAAGTGAATTAAAATTTCAGGTATTCTGACGAGTGGCACAGTAGATATAATGGAACTATTATTTATGAATCAAAACTGGTTTATTTGACAGGCTTGATAGCTGGGAGTGCAAAAGACAAAAATCAAATTAATTCAATAAGAAAGGATTACTCATGTTTTATCTCTCCACATCCTATAAAAACTAGAGTAAAACCAAAATATCTAAGGATAGCATTGAAAATGCGTTTCGAATATAAAAAGAGAAAATACTTTTTGGAACTAGCACTGAAAGTCAAAAACAGGGTTTTCTTGAATTATTTTCTTAATTTTGCTGCTGATCAACCTTAATTAAGCAAGCCACTTAACTCTCTATGCTGATTAATGTATGCTCAGTTCTTCCCTCCCAGCTCTGCAGGATATAGAAGTATGCCTAGAAAATCCAAACACGGGCAAAGGGGATGAAGGTGTGGTAGAAGGGAATGGTTATTCTAAAATAATTTTAGGGTACATGTGTACATTTACATGTCTGTTTTTATTTGTGCCATCCTAGAAACTGCTTATCATCAAACGTTGCTGTAACTAATAATGTTGAAACATTTACATTAGGGTTGTTAAAGGCAGCTATGTCTCGGAGAAGGTTATCAACAGACCTGTCTTTGTCCTAGTACTTTGACTGTGGAAGTGTATCACCTATTACGGACGAAAGTGATATACATGGGTGATACGTAGGGGTGAAAATGTTTTCTTCATTCAGAAAGTATTTTTTTTTTAAGTTTACCTTCCCTGCAAGTATACATGTGGCCTCAAGATATAGCTACTTTAAATTTGCAAAGCATTCTAGCAATTTTTAAAAATACAGATGATGCATTAAAACCTTATAAAAGTGCTTTTTAAAACTGAGTTCAGATGAATTAATCTATTATTTGCAAAGGTATGTTAATAGTCACAGTAACTGAACACCTGAAGTAAGATAAAATGATAGTTGAAAGTGTTTCTGGATATTGGAACTCAAAGCTTAGCTTTGAATATGCTATTTCATGCTAAATATCATAAAACCATTGAAGCTATTTTATGGTAAATACAAAGATACTGAAACAGATTGTTCTGTCTTAGGAAATTGTGTTCGTACTATGGTTACACTTAGAAAATCGTGTTTGTGTTATGCTGTAAGTCCCTATGAATTTTGTCCTGTAAAATAATAATGTTCTAATTTACATTCATGAAAATTATCAGAAAAGTATCTTTTTAAAAAACTGTCAGAAAAATATCTGAGAAATTATCTCGTGTGTTTAAACACTGCTTGATCCTGATCAGCTTATTTGGCTGATAAGCAGGGCAGTCTGGCCTGTCTCCCCAGCCAAGGTGCAGTCATGCAGGTTTGTTATCAGGGTTCCTCAAAGTCTCTCAAGGAGTGGATTCCCGCTTCTCCCATCCCTGCACTTTGTTGGAGAAGACTTGAGAGGTGGCCACTTTGTCTCTTTCACAAATAAGTAAAAATTAAGAATTACAACTTCAAAAAGTCCCTATGTTGGCTGAGTAATAAAGTGCATGTTGTCTTACTAACTGTGTGGAGATGCTGGAATTACACCATCACATTTGAGTTGATTATTAGAGGTAAGAGGGATGGAGGGAGATCCCCTGCCACTTTGATCAACTCATTTCATTCTAGATAGTTAATTTTCTTTTATCATCCAGGACTGAAATAGCTCTTTTCTGTTCCAGAACCCAGGATGCTCTCTTTTTACCAGAACATTTGGAAGTAAAAGATAATCTCCATTATTCTTAATCACTTGAGTGAATTGCTAAATGGGAGAAATATACAGAACTACAGTGGAACATCAGATTTGCTTATGCTAGTTGCTAAATTTGGAAGCTTACCTGCTATCAATGTGGAAACTTCCAGCTGCTGAATACACATATATTTTTTGGCGAGTCACTCCATCATTCAGATGGGTTTTAGTCTTTGGCAGTTTGTGCCCATTCATCTATATCTGATTGTCCCTCAGTGTCTGGGGGCAGGACCCCTGCAGACATCAACATCCATGCATGCTCAGGTACCTTAGATAATGGTGCGGAATTTGTTTGTAATCTATGCAGTCTACCTGTATCCTTTAAATCATCTCTAGATCTCTTATAATATCTACTCTAATGTAAATGTTATATAAATAATTGTTGTTCTGTGTTGTTTAGGCATAATGACAGGAAAAGAAGTCTGCATATATTAAGAACAGAATCTGTTTTGAATATTTTCAGTCTGCAGTTGGTTGAGTCGGTGCATGCAGGACCTGCATGAGCAGAGAGCTGATTGTACAGTGAGGAAGCTCAAGTCAGGAACCATTTCTCTCCTGTTTGAAAGACCAAATACTCTTCCTTTAATGGGAAAACGTTGCTAGAAGCAGGGAGACATAGAAGACAAAGTCAGAAGCGAAACAGGTTAGAGTTGCAAACAGGTCCAAGTTTGAAACAACCCCCTGAATCTGAAATTCAGAAGTTTTTTCACTCGACACATGGACTTTTTAGGCCATGAATCCCCAGATAGCTCAGCCTTCCTCCATCAAAGAGATCATGTGTGTTTATGCTCATGATTTTGTTTGTTTGCTTGTTTTTAATGTGAGGTACCTTGCAAAAGCCTATGCCATCATATAAAGAAAAGAGATCTGTGGACACCCAACAATGTTAGTGTCACCGTTTTCCACCACTGAGTTATTCACATTGAATGCAAAAAAAAAAAAAATTCTGTTCTGGTGAAGTAGAGAATAACACTGAAGATGAAAACATCTGCGAAGGTCCAGGAGCCATGGAATTGTTATTTCTTCGTTTTGTTCTGTTAATATAGAACAAACGAAATAAAAAATCTTTTCTTCCTTTTCTCAGGCTACTGACATTTTTTCCCTGGGTAAATTCAAAGGGAAGAAGCTGTTAGAATCTAGATCAATCATAATTTTAATGTTTAGAAACTTTGTAAACATTTCAGTTGTTACATAAAGCTTATTGCCTAGGCCAAGGCGCTTGACCCAGGAGTTAGATTCTCTTTTCTGTTTCCTGCAATGGTCCCTTGAGGGGTGGGCACTGGGAGATCCGTAAAGGGGTCAGCACAACCTTTAGTCACAGTGAGTTATTTCCTGGTGAATGTATTCCTTTAGTTTTCACAGGAAGTGCTTTTACAATTTGTATCTTTATCTTGCATCCTTCTCCCTTTGCTTTCTCCTTTTTGGTTGGTTGTGCAGAGGTGGGGCCTTGCCCCCTGGGCCTGGGTCTACTGGTCATCTGCTCACCTTCCCATCTAAGTATCACTGTAATTGGATGGGGTGGTGCTAGAGGGGAAAATGACTTTAGACGCTGCCTTTTGGTGGGAAGAGCCTGGAGACAATCCCTTGCTGTAATCCGTCTGAAGATGTATCAGTGTTTTGTATTCCAGTGTTTCCTCTCCTCCTCCCCTGCCTGAATGTGAAGGTTAGCGTCTTTCTGATTTCCAGTGTTCTGCAGACTTTCTGATTCTACACTTTGGTCACTTTCCTGAATCTTCTCCTTACAGAGAGTTCAATTCTTTACTCTCTCTGTGCAGCCAACACTGACCTAAGTGGGGTCCTTTGAAGTCTTAGAAGATCTGCACTCTGGCTGACGTGGAGTGCAGAGAGAAGAGCCCTGAATGAACAACTTTTGTCCTGGAGGCTTTCATGTTATGAAAGAAAAATCAAAGTAGGATTAATAATGTGAAACCAAAGCACACTTAATTTTGTTAAATGTTTCATCCTTTTTCTGTGTGTACACCAAACCAATTACAGATTCAAAGCAAATGAATTGCACATTTTACTGGCGTAATCTTTGGCAGAGGAACTGCCAGTGACAGAGAATGCCAGGGATGTACAAAGTTGTCTTACTGCTTTCTTTCTGCTTGAACCATTGGCAGCACTGATAGGTGCTAAGTTCATCCACATTTGGTCTGTTTTTTCCGCCATTTTTTTATACCAAGAATGAAAAATATTCTAGTTTTTCACCAAGTTTAATATTTCTGTGTTGGAACTAGCCACATGAGGTTATTTAAATATAGTTAAAATTAAGTAAAATAAAACTTCAGTTTCTCAAGTCCACTAGCCATGTTTGGGGTGCTCACCTGCTGTGTGGCTAGTGGTTCCTACACTGGATAACTAGATACAGAATATCTGTCACTGAGCAGTCCTGTCATAAGTCTCATGTAGCAACAAGGCCAAAAGGTACCTGTGGTTGTGAGATGTGATGCACCGATGTTCACTTTGAGAGCAGTGAAATGCTGTGTGTGATGCCACATTGGGAGAATAAAGTGCTTTAGAGGGGGTTCCCAGATGTGCAGATGTGAGATCCTAGAGAAAGTAAAGCTAAGCACAGGGCCCACAGGTGTCAGTCCTTACGTGTTTTTCCTGGTATGACACATCAAAGGGAGGTAGAACTTTGGAGTTAAGGTAGATGATATTCGAAAGTTTAATAAATTATCTTTTTGCCAGACTTTGAAAGAATTAATGGAAATGTGAGTCATCGGAATAGAAAACTGACTAATGGCAACTAATTCTGCTCCCCAAGACCTGCGTTGGAAGTGAGAGTATGGAAATGGGGCATGCTGATAGAAATACACACAAGTTCTCTTAATTTCTGTGTCCAGTTAGTAGAAAATAAGTTGCTGGTGTCTGTGGTTCCAGAGTGGTGACAGTGTCTTCTGTTGGTCCCTTAAGAGGTAGATCTGTCTTGAATGTATTCTTGTGACCTTAGATTAAACCCTTGGCAATGATCCATTTTAAAATTACTTTTTGTTAATTTTCAAGAAAATACTGACACTACAGGAAAAGAAAATTTAAAGGAATCTCATCTACTAGCTGTGTAATGCCTGTACTTTGTAATGCTAATGTTCTATAAATCTCTAGACTGAGAGAGACACTGTTACAGCAGCAGGTGAGGGTGCTAAGGTGCTGATTTCTGCGTGAATCAGGCTCTGCAAAACGGAATGTGTTCGGATGCCCTAACACCTTGTTTTTCAAGGTATTTATGAATGAAGGAATGTGGCTTGCTTTCTTGCTTTTTGAAATTAACTAAAATAAGGTTTAGGTACTAGATTTTCTTGTTGCTTGAAATTCTCACTTTTTTAACCAATACATTAAACTTTGTATATTCTAGTATACAAATACATGTACTCTGTCTGTGTCTCTGTTTCTCTTTCTGTCACACACACACACACACATACACAACACATACACACACACACAGCTCCATGTCTAAAGAGCTGGCTAGCATACACAACGCAACATGGAGATCACGTTACCTTTGTCAGTTTTCCAAAGGCGGGAACAAGGCATGAGGTGATGGGACACAGCGCCCGGCTCAGCCCAGCTCCCTTTATAGGACCCATGAGAAAGCACAGGTCAAGCAAGCTGAGGTACTTGTCTGAGCCCCCCGCAGCTGATCTGGCTCAGAGGCTGAAGTGGACTCCCATCTCCCATTGCTCCTGTTCTAGACTCTTCTGTCAGCTAAGCTGAATTCTGCAAGATTTAAAAAACGATGCCACATCAATTGGTGGATCCCTGGCAAATGCCTGTTTGGCTGATGCTGGGTGAAGGTGAAATTTTAGAATCCTGTTTGCCTTTCATTGGTATTACCTTGATGAAAGAGTTCTACCTAAGCTTCTCTGTGTCATTTCTGTTCTTTGGTGTGTAAATCTTTGCCACAGTGACTATTAACATAAGAAGGATGGATTGACTTCTGACTATGAGAAATAAATCACTCCAACTTTTGACAGCAGAGTTAGAAAAAAAAGAAAAGATTAATTGGTTTTATTTAGTGGCTTATTGTTTATAGTGATAGCTATTAAAAATAGATAACCAGAGGCTAATAAATGTTAATGGTCCTTTCACTATTAGAAAATCAATTGTCAGTGGATATAGCATATATTAATATATTATTTTATTTATAATCTTCAATAGCATTTTAAAAACCTAACCCTGAGAGAATTATTTCTTGATTAATCATTTTGAGGTTAACATTTACCACCTGAACAGATTTGGCAGGAGGACATTTTCATCTATGTATAATTTTAATGGCTTTCAAATCATTATTTTATAATTGTAATAAAATGCATGTGTGATTTGTCAGGATTGATAAACTCTTTACCAAGGACTCTTATATATTTCTTTGAAACTTGTTTGAAAGCAGTTAGATAGATTTCTAAATGTAAGTAATTAAAATTGTATAGTATTGAGTTATTGACCAAACCTGGACTATTAATCAAGCTAAAAAATTCTACAATCAGTGCTCAGTGTGCTGAAGCCTGGCAAAATAATAGTATTTGTGTTCAGTGAGGCAAGTAGCCACAATTAAACACCTCACTTGACAAATGAGAGGGTACACTTTATTTTGCACTTAATTGAATTGTACATGCTCGGTCACCATTGTCTCCTAGCCCTTCATTTTGGTTTCTGGTCATTGGCACTTATGCATTTGTTAAGGGTAGAGCAATTAAGTCTGCTTTTGCCATTGGCATTCCAAATGCAGGCAGAAACATTTGGGCTACAAACCAGGGCTTAGTGAGTCCTGTTATTATCCTTCACAATGGCTTATTAATTTTCTGAACAAAAAATTTGATAAACAAATTAGAGCCCTGTCGAAGAATGATATGAAATAACTTCAAATAGGGAAAACTCCTCAGGTTTTATATCACTCATCAGATTCTGCTTAAGTAAGCAGAAGAACTTCTGTAGAGAAGACAAATTTAATCTATTTTATGAAAACAAAAATCGATTTGTTTCGCATGAGCTGGGGAGAATGTGCTCTGATAATGTTGCTAATTATCAGGCATTTGTCACAACTTCCTCCCATTCGCTTTTGCATCACAGTCATTCTTCTGCAAGCATGGCGACATTCCGTCAGTTGTGCACTGCTAGAAATCATTGCTTGCTACCAGGTTAAACTGGGGAGCTGAGGTACAAGAAAAAGACTCAGTGGGTAAATATTTGGCTGGAGTAGTAAGGAGAAACAAGGATTGCTTTTACAAAGAAACACACGTGGGTACACATCTTGTTCATCTACGCAGCACCAGTGGTTGTGAAATAGACCCCAAGAAAGTTTAGTTTTTCTTAAACCATGTGTGCAGTTTGCTCAGGAGTCTCCATGTTTGTCTGACACTTAGAATTAAGATCCAGCTGCCCTAGGATGACCTTGGAATCAACAGCCAATGTCCAATGAGGACAGTTTGTCTGCAGTTTTCTGAACTGACAGAGATAACAACACCTGCTTTCCTTGTCTCAGAGGATTACTGTAAAAATTAAACTAGATAAGTGATTTTGAAGGACTTTAAGAATGCCATGAAAGCATGGGAGACAGTTACATATTTTCTTTTGTAACAGTCTGCATAATCAAGTTTAGGCTTTGAAGGCTGACAAAGGTACATGAATATGGGGAGATAAAGACAAGAAGGCAGGGGTTCTCGAAATGGTATGATTAGTACTGGCAGGGAGCATTCATTTGGAAATTAATGTGTCTCAGCAGTTTTATGACTTCCATTTTTGTGGCAACAAGTAGTGGGAACCCAGAGACCCCAGCTCTACGCTAAGTTTTAAAAAGTGTTGGAATGTCAGCAAAAGGTTTGGGCCCTTACCTCATGATTCTGATGTCTCTGGTATGGAAAGTAATGACCAGGCAGTCTCTTTATTTGTTTCAGACCCTACCAGTGTGGCCACTGCTCCCAGTCCTTTTCCCAGCCTTCAGAATTGAGGAACCACGTGGTTACTCACTCCAGTGACCGGCCCTTCAAGTGCGGCTACTGTGGTCGTGCCTTTGCCGGGGCCACCACACTCAACAACCACATCCGAACCCACACTGGAGAAAAGCCCTTCAAGTAAGTAGCAGCCAGCCACCAGCCCTCTTTCCCTTCCGCTTTCCTAAGAGCACTGTCCAGCTCAGCCCAGTTGGTGGTGAAGGCTCCCGGAAGGTCCATGCCTAGGCTGCTGAAAGCTCTCCTGATTTGGTGACTAACTTTGGGGAAATGAAGTCAGGAAGCCTGTAGACTGGGTGTGAGGGTGATCTGGCTGCAGTGTGTCACCCCATTGGTCACGGGGTTGATTTGGCTGATCTGACTGGCAAGGCAGGTGTCTCTTACTCCCTGATTGCTCCATGTGCTGTGCGCTCAGTTGACAAGGATGGCCACCCTGCTAGAGGAGGACCATTTTCTTGGTCAAGTGTATTGGAGGAGCTATGCTCCCCACCAGAACCTCCAAACAAGGGCTCAAGGAAACCTGCATACTGGGCCTGGCTCATGCTTTACAACATTGGACGAAAGAAAATCTGAGTCATTGTCAGTGAAATTAGAAGATGGGAGTAAATGCTTTTAATATTTTTCCCAGTTGCTGAGGGGCTGTGCTTCTAAATTTTATCTAGGAGCCACACAGAACTCTCATGGCTATCAGCAAGTCCTGTGGTCCTCGGAGGGTTAGGACTTCCGAATAACCTTCTCTTGGAGTACATGAACGCTTCAAGATTCTGGTGAACTATTTCCTCTTCTTTTCTGTGTATTAAAGAGCTTGAATTTATTGTAGTAGCTAGCTCGTGACTGTTTAGTGTACACTCTCAAAACTGCCATGCTGGTGAAAAAGAAAAAACCAAACACAGGGCATGTTGACTCTAAGGATTCCGGAAATGTGGAAACAGATGAAAGGGTTTGGGGAAGGTAAGGACCCCTGAGTAAGAAAGTGTGTGTCAACATGTAGCACAGTCACCAAAACAGTGGAATCTGAATCATGCCATATGGCCTATTCATTCAGTGGTTCTTTCATTCTTTCACTCATTCAATTATGTGTGTGTTCATTCAGAAAGTATTTATCGAGCATTTTCATGCTAGACACCCTGCTAGACACAAGAGATGAAAAGGTGATGACCTTAAAGTTAGTGGCAGGAGCCAGTTAATAAGTAAGTATTACAACATAAAGTGAAAAGTGCAGCAATAAGACATCTTTACACAGTGCTTGAGAGTAGCAGAGAAGTAAAAGTAATCAGTGCTGTATGGGAGATGATGTTTAAGATGTGTTTTAAAGAATAAGCAGGAGTTTCCAGACAGACAAGGAAAAGGAGGGATTTCTGCTCAAAACAGCGTGTGGGAAGGCTTGGGAGGGGAGTCAGTGCATAGTGAGCTGGTGGCTTAGAGCAGTTTTTAGTTGCTGTGTGGTGAACTCTTTTCCTTTTAACCTTCTGACATATATATTCATTTATTTGCTGTACTGGCTTCCCCCATTTGAGAAGGAAAATTAAAAAGGCATAGATATATAGCGGTGTTTACCTTCTGTGGGACAAGATCAAGCCAGAAATGGAAGGATTCAGGCAGTAGGAGATAGATACAGAACCCTTTCTCAGCCTCCGCCAAGACGTCTTTCCAGAGACTCGTTATTTTCTCTCTCTAGATGCGGTAGTACTTCCTCCACCTGCGGGCAGGTGCACCTTGGGGTGTCGGAGTCCTGCAGATCTGGGTCCAGTAAGAAACGGGAAGAGCTCATAAAAGGCCATCATCTTTTCTTACCTCTCCAAGAATTGGTTACCTCTATTTATCATGTTTAACTACTCCATCATGGTTTAGTTTAAATACTAAAAAGAGTATAATTTCTATCTGTGTACGTAAGTGCAACTTGTTCACTGTGTCAGGGCATCTGGCTGGGGCGGGGTTAGGATGGGGTCTAAAATTGGGCCTGCAGTGTCCTAACTAAGCTGTGCCCCTGGGGCCGCCATGGTCCAGCACTACCCTTACTGCAGTCTTAGGAGTTCCTTGTGTCCAGTGTCTGTGTCCTGCCTGGGGGACTCTGTCATCAACGCCAGGCCCAATGCCCAGAGAATTCACAGATTCTGTTCTTCACCACTGCTCTGGGAGTAGAAGGTCAGCAGCACATTTCTTGTGTTTTTGAGAAGCAGCACTTTCAAACACAGAGGTGTGTGTCCCTTATATTAGAGAGAGCAACCAGATGAATACAGTGCCAGGAAAAAGATTGATTTTTATCTTGTTGCTCTGTAAATAGATTTTAGTAATTAATTGAAGAGGTTTCAAGGTCAAAATGGGAAATAGATTTCTATTAATGTTAAGGTGTTACTTATGTGTAACCTTGTTGACTCCACTCAATTTTTTCTTTAACATCCTGTTTTTGTCATGTTTCCAATAGAATTGCCATCTTAACTTACTTTTAATTCATCAGATTAATATTTGAAGGGCTTTAGTGGTTGTATCTTTCCCCTTTTCCTATAGTTTTTGTTGGTGGTGGTGGTAACTATACCTCATTTCATCTGGGAAAAACAAACAAAATGGTGGCAAGCAGGATTATCGGGTTCGATTCTTGGTGCATGTTGTCATCCATTCTGCTCCTACTTTATCAAGATAGCCACACATTGTAGTATTTCATATGTATTCCAGGGGAGAGCTGAGTGTGTGCTTATTTTGAAAGCGCAAAATTTAAACATCTCCTAGGAAATGGAAAGTTAAATCCTTTAATATATACAACCAGGTCTTTCAGGATTGAACTGCCCACAAGGGAGTTTTGGGAATCTTCCAATCATAGCTCATGGATATCTGACCCATGGACATTTGTAAATATTATAAAGATAGCCTTTTACAAGCTTATAAAACAAACAGTCAAAAAAACTTTTGTTGTATATCAGTCAATAAAAAGCGTTTCATCACAACAGTTACTTTTACTACTTCAACTAATGGGTATTGGCTTAAACAATACTGCAGAGAAGAAGAATCTTATAAAGATGTGCAAGCCTTATACTGTACACCTAGGGCAACCCCAAATAGATGGCCCAAGTGGTTCAATCCTCAAATTGCTGCTCCCCGCTCCGCAGCTCAGGAGACCTCCGAGGGTCCTCGGGTTAGCAGAGACTGAGCCTGCCACGTTAAGGGAAAGCCCTTTCCAAGTTGGAAAGTCCTCTGCTGAGAAGTGGGTTTTGGAGGCAGGTCAAGATGACTGGCATCCAAAGAACGTTGGAGAAGATCTGGCATTAAGAGGTCAGAATTCATTCCAGGCTTTGCCTCATAATCTGATTAGCTGATATCCCAGTGGAGGTCTCCAGCTCCCAAATTCTAGGTAGAACAGGGGTCTGTTGACAACTAACCTAGGCTGTGGACATAACATTTCTACAGTAAAGGAGCATGTAGGGAAACTGAAAAATCTAAGATGTGAACAAAGGTCTTGGCTTTCAGTTTGTTCTGTGAGACAGGAGCTCAGGGAGAGCAAAGAGCACAAATGCAAGACATTATTTCATGTAGCAGCAAGGACCAAGCAAGCTCTTCACTTCACAAAGGCAGGGATGCAGGGATGGAGGGAGGGCAGTTGGCAGCTTAAAAACTCTTCTTTCAGCAAGGAGCCCTTGTCCCTATCACTAAATGCACTCTCTCCGGGTTTAAGGTGGAGAGCTCTTCTCTGCTTGGAGGATCTGTGTGGGCTGCTTTCTGCCTGGCTTCCAAGCTCCGGAAGCAGTGCGAGCAGGCCAGCACTTTCTCCAGATGGTTTTTTCATCCTTTTTAGGAGTAAGGGGAAATATTTACCTCTGTGTTTTTGCCTCAAGTAAAAGCAGTTTGGTTCAGTATAAAGAAATCAAAGGAAATTTTAAAGGATGTCTAATATTTGAGCAAGATCTAGACAAAATCAAAGCAAATCCAAAGTGCAAATCAGTAAGTATGCATTGAGCATGTCACAGATATGTAGCCCTGTCTGTTTTGGTCCAATTCAAGAAGTGTTTTGTGACATGTCGCAGATGCACAGGAAGCTTCTTGCAGGTTTTCTGTGTGTCACACGGAACTTGAGATCGTTTCCATGGTTCTGTGAATTATACAGAGCTGTGCATTGTTTGTTAAGCTCCCTGTGTGTCATCCAGTCCGTCAGCTGTCACAGAGTAAAGGAGGATATCTGAACTGAAAAGGAAATCAAGTCTAATTCAGACTCTCCCTCCAGTCAAGAGTCAGAACTTCCCCTTTTGCTGAAGTGCTTGGAAGGCTTTCCCCTTGCATGTCCCGCAGTGTTCCCTTTGAGGCTGTGACAGTGACACATATGTTGTAGAGGCCCCCAGGAGCAAGAGCCTCACTTCCCTCCTGTCTCGGTCCCTGCAGCTCTCTCTCCTCCTTATCCTGCCACAGTGAGTGTGTGAAGTGCACTCATCCAGGCTACTTGAACCGAATTAATTCCATGAAGTTGTGAAAATGTTTTGTGGAGGAAACTTCTTAAAACTTAAGGTGATGAACATAAAACCAAGGCTCTTCTCTTATTTTAAAAAAGCAGTAACTGTCTTTACGTCCTCAGATATACAAATTACATACCTATAATTCCTGACCTACATATAATTCCCAAATCATATACATATTATTTCTAGTATTCCATTTTCTTCAAGAAGGGGAAAATCCTGGGGATAGGATTGAAATCCCAGTAAATTTCTATACATCTGCATGTGATTTTTTCTTATACCCAGTGAGAAGATAGTATTAGGCATAATTTTTCAGGAGTGATTTTCCTACCAGAAGACTGATAATTTTTTTTGAAATTTATCTCAAGAATCAGAAAAATTTCCTATTATAACAAACTGCTCCATACATGTAAATACTGTATAGTTTCTGAGAGACATTTAGGCAGACACTACAGGAAGAATGTAACTCTCCTCTTAATGTCTCCCTCCAATATGGATATTTAAATGTAACACAGAGAAACACTGTTTTGCTTTATGTGAAGTACTAAGTGTCCCACTTATGAATTCTTCATATTCTAATACACAAGATTAGAAGGGCAAGAAAATGACCCAAGTAAACCATCGTTCCTCACACATTTCACTGTTCTGCTCTTTGAAATTGATTCTGGAACTTCACAGTAAAAAAATAAAAAAGGAATATAATAACTTGAAAGTTTGTTGAGAAGTGAAAGGTAGTATATTTTGACACACTAATCCAGTAACTAATCAGCTTTCGAATAAACAATCAGCAGTTCGCTAACATGTCATCAGCATCCGTGAGCTGTGGACTGGGATGAGCTGCTCATGGGCGTTAATGAATACACTGGAAATCATTAGGTGATCGATACTTCTGAGTTATTTTCATTGAGCCGATAGGCCTGATACATTAAAGCTGACATTATACATTTGTCAAGATCACAGTGCAGTTTTTAACAGTGGAACAGGCTGCTTCAGACTGTTTCCCGAAAGACAATCCCACCTTCTTGCCCTGATACACTTAGCTGGCACAGAAGCTCAGCCAATCCACGCCCGCGGCACCTGACACCTGTAGACATGCAGTCACCCCAGCCTGGCAGCGTGCTGTTTCTGTTGGTGGCTGTGTGTGTGGCAAGCACATCTGTGATTTACACAGAGGAGAAGGAGGACTGCTTGCCGGTGACCAGGGCCCTGGGCTCCTCATCTGTGCAGGGCAGCTGTAATTTTCCCTTGTGCTCTTGTCACAACCCCAGCAGTTTAGGGATCCGGGAGCTGGAGGTGGTAATATGTAAGAGAAAATGATTATCTGTAGATGCTCTGGAGTCTTTTCCCTCAGATGTTTAGGGGGCTGGTTGAGGTGCGTGCTGGGCCCTGACAGGTGCTGGCCAAGTGCTCCAGGCAGCCTATATGAGCAGAGTTGTGGCAGAGGAGTCACTGTCTCTGCCCAGCTTGATGTTTCAGTTCATTTGTGGTATATGACAGCCATGACAGTCAGCTGGGAACAACCACCACCACGGCAAAACCACAGCCCCCACCAGGCTGGGCATGCTGCTTGTTGATTGAGTAAGCGTGAACTGGTCAGTGCAGGTGTGTGGGGGGTGAGGATGGACCCAGTGTCTCTAGATTACCACCAACCTTCCTCCTTCTGCCTTCCTACCTTCCTGCCTTTCTTTCCTTCTCTTTTGAGTTAAGTAAAGGAGATAGTCTTGGTGTATAAAGCCAGTTTCCTCTAAGACCTGAGCCTTCACCGTGGCCCACGTGCACAGTGTTTGTGTGTTCCACAGGCCTGAACCCTCCAAGCACATGTTCATTGATTTCCAGTTTTTCTGAGTGCCCCACCCTGACACAAACCCTACTCTGTAGATCGTTTCAGCCCTATCTTTAGTTGGACGGTGGTACCATAACTAGCCTTTGCATAAAAACAGCCACCTGCGTCCACCACTCAGTCACTGCACACACATGCTTCGCCTCCACTTGTCTCCAGATTCCAAGATGATTGGATCGCTCTTTGGCTGCTGTGCTGAGGGGAGGGAAATTCTGGGTTTTAAATTAGCAGCAGGTGAAATTCTATTTGTCATCAATTTCTCTTTGGGGTTACGGAGCAGAAAACTGTAGACAAGCTACTGCTTTGATGGCTCACTCCTAAAAATCTCTTTTTGTTCTTTATCTATTTGAACTGACAGTGATCAGAGCTGCAGCAGGACAGGGCCCTCTGGAGAAATCACCTTCCCCCTGCCTATTGACAGATCCCTCTGTTCCGCATCAGACGGGCTTTGTCCCATCCCAGGCATCCAGGCCTTGGAAGGAGCCACCAATTAAACCTCTTGAGCCGGTAAAATCTGAAGCCACTTTGGAGTGTCTGTTCTGATTAGGCAGGATGAGAGGAAGCCCATCACCCTACAGGCCCCTCTCCCCGGTCTCAATTTTCTCTCTTGCCTCCACCAGGTGCGAGAGGTGTGAGCGGAGCTTCACGCAGGCCACCCAGCTGAGCCGGCACCAGCGGATGCCCAATGAGTGCAAGCCAATAACTGAGAGCCCAGAATCAATCGAAGTGGATTAACTGATTGACTGGTTGGAATTAAACTGCAAGGAAAGTCATGATTAAATGTCACGGACACTTAAGCAAAACCAAAGATTTCCTCTGAGCAACTTTCAATCAGTCCCAGAAAACCAAAAGCAGTAATAAAATAAGTAAGATGTTAAGAGATATTGATCCTGGCATGGAAGTCAGACCAGGAAAGAGATTATTTATTTATGACTGGGGATGAACTGATTTCAGTGGACAACTGCCCTGGGATGGCTCACATTTCCAGTCCTACCGTGTGTTTTCTTTGTTTCTAAAAAGCTTTTTTTAAACTGTTATTTAATACCAAAGGGAGGACTCCAGTGGGTTCTCTTACCCATGTTGTGACTAGGGACACACAGGGACTCGGTTCTCACTGCACCTTTTCTCATAGCATGTTTGGAGGAGACCCGTGGAATTGTCCTCCTTTCTGCTGTTCTGGTTCTGGCCCAGCCCGGTGCAACACTGGCTGCCCAGCCGGGACCACAGAAGCAGGAGCCAGAGCCTGGCCATGGCGGTGCCGCCAGCAGCCCCAGGCAGCTCGGTTCAGCGGTGTTCTTCGTGCGCACTTTCCCGTGGCTCCTCCGGCCCAGCATCCCCAGCTCGATGCAGAAAAACCGCGAAGCGGAAGAAACCCGTTTCAGTTCAGAAGTTGAGAGGAAGATGTGGGGACTTGTCCTGTCAGAATTTCAAAAACATTTAAAGTGTATGGAGCTTCATAATACAGTATATTGTTCCAAAGCAGCTAGTTGAGAAAATTTTGTTTTCAATAACATTTTAGCTTAAAAATGGAAATGGAAATAAAGTTCTCCAGTTTGAGGCTAAATATAAGGTACTAGGCTTCAAGTAATTTTTTGCTGTTTTCTGTGCAGCTGTCACATGTGTGTGCAGTCGGGGTGCCAAGCCGGCTGTCGCAGGCGTCATGGTACCAGGGCTTCATCTTCCTTCCTCGTATAGGTGCAGCCTGAGGCCTGTCACCACAGAGCTGATGCAAGCATTTCTGCAGGAATAGGCCAGACAAAGGGACGCTGAGGGCTGTCCTTAGGCCGGACCACCTGGGATGAGCTAGATTTATCAATAGGAAATTTCCATCTTTCTCCTAAGATTGATTTATCAAAAGAATTGTGTACACAATTTCACTGTTCTTTGATTGAGGGCTTGGAGAGCGAGTTTATCTTCAGCCAGCTTCCTGGTGGCTCAGAGAACTGGGTCACATTCTGTGAAGTCATCCTGCGTCAGGAGGAGCCGCTGAGTTCCGCAGCTGTGGGTCAGTGCCCCTCAGAAGCTGAGTTTACCTCTCTGGCCAGTTTGGATCAAACTGAGTAATTTGTTAGTGTTGAATAACAAGTTCTGTTTGTTGGTTTCTTGGTCACCTGATAGCAAGTTATAGCCTCTTAAACTTGTCTTTGTGCTCTCCCATTGTCTTCCAGAGAGAGAGAGAGAGAGAGAGAGAGCTCACTACTGAAAGGCAAGGAGACTGTGTAGTTCAGAGTAATCTGTCATCATCGTGTATTGGTTCTCCAAAAATCTTCCTTCTCTTAACTTTATTTCTCTATTTCTTAGCACCCAATTGCCACATTTAAAATGGACAAGATAGGGCCTCATTAATGTATTTGTAGTTCATCTCTAGGATTGTGGGCCATAAAGAGAAATTTGGCTAATTTTGAACTCTGTTGCCCAGTCTCAAGTTATTCACCTCAAATCTGCTCCGCTCTGGCTGGCACCTCGGCATGGCGGTCGTGTGCAGCCTGTGCTACTGTACAACTGTGTTTAATTGAAAGTATTTTCTCTGGTAGGTAGGAATACAGTAGGATTTTACAGTTCTCCGCCCTAAGTGACTGGGACATCTGCCAGCAACGTGTGTCACTGGGAAGGGTGGAAAGACTCTGTTGCTGTATTAACCTGAAACTCACAATGACAGAGATACAGAGATAAGCAAACTCTTCCATGTATTTAAGGTTGAAACATTTGATTGAAAATTTTGACAAAGATAATAAGGAATTTATCTGTGTATTTGTAATTTTCTTTTCAGTGAGAAAAATCAGCTCATTCACTTTGCTTCCTTTTCCAGTTGAGCATGAGGTAGCCCACTCATGGGTCAAAAATGCAGAGTGAGAAGGGTTCACTGCTCCCTTGGTAGCTGCATGAGGAGAGTTTCCATGGCATTGATTTCTGTCACTCCAATGGCTTTGCTAGCTGTCCCAAACTCCCAGTAACTCTGGCAGTAACCCCTACTAGAGGAGTCTTTAGCATTTTACTCCATTTAAGTCTGTTATTCTCTGTTATTAAGACTTTCACATGTATATTCCACCAAATTTGGTCAGAAAGTATTTATTGCTTAACACATAGAGAGTTGGGTACTTAAAAATTCTAGGCATTTGGGCACATTCACAGCTGCCACCTGACTTTGCCATTGTCACCTTCCAGCAAAGCAGTGCAGGCTGTCTGTCCACCAGACAGATGCACACCGGACAGTGATGTGGAGCCCTAGAGCAGGGGCTGAGATCGTTGGGTTCCAAAAGCTTTGCATCAGTGTGTTGGCTACGAAGGGCACCCTCCTCAAAACCTCCCAACAGCAGGAAGGCTCTGGAGTTTCCTACTTAAGGTGGACCAGCAGCCTCTGAGAACATAGTACAGGAGTGACAGAGTTTGCTGTCAGAAGGATAGGCCAGTTTCCCTTACTAGAAACTTTGTAACTAATACTGGTATACAGAGCATAGAAACTGAATCACTGAGGAAAGAAGGTACCAAAGGTCAACAGTTCAATCAGGGTTTGGCTCTTGAAGCAAACTTTCTGTACCATTTTGTCAGCAGGGCAGAAGATTGGTTTTTTTAGATATCATCTCTAGAATAAGACTTTCCATCCTAGCATATGTGTTGCTAAGAGTTTAAGCCAAAGGGCAAAGGATACAGGTGGGTCTGTGGACCATCACTTTTCTAGAAAAATCTCAGAAACCTAAAAGAAAACTGAATACTTTTCCCAGGCAGTGTGCATTGTGTGTGTGTTTTTTTAAATTAGCTTTTCATTTTGGTTCTGTCTTTATCTTTAATATTTACTTTTTTCACGGGGGATATGCTTCTACAAATCTGTTGTATATATAGAGCTGTAAAGCTTAACCTTGTATAACATATAATTTGATTCAATTATTAAATTTTTATTGAATTTTCATTCAAGTGTAGCTTTGTTGAGAAACTATAGCAGACTAAAGATTGTGATACCACTTCTACTTCACAGGATTATAATTTTTTGGAATTTACCTTGGAAAAACTTCATTCTAGTCCAGAGATACAAATACTTATAAACATTTTGGCTTAGTTACTTTTCACTCATTACTGAGACAAAACACCTGACACCCAAAATTAGGGAAGGAAAAGTTTATTTATCTAGTCCAGAGATACAAATACTTATAAACATTTTGGCTTAGTTACTTTTCACTCATTACTGAGACAAAACACCTGACACCCAAAATTAGGGAAGGAAAAGTTTATTTAGCTTACAGTTTTTGGAGGTTTCAGTCCATAATCAGCTGGCTCCAAGGCAGGGTGGCATGGCACTGAGGCAACACTTAAGGCAGCAGCCAAGCAAAAGCAGAGTAAAAGGGGGCAAGAGCAAGCCTCTTTTCCTCCCTTATCTTGTACACAGGAACCCCCCCCCAGGTTGGCTGTAGCATTCACAACTCTCCTTGCCTTCCTTTTGTACAGGATGAGGATATTTACAAAGTAAGACCCCTGGCTCCCTGCTGAGTCTCTCAGTTAAACTTCTGACCTTCTCAAGTTGACATGATGAACAGGTAACTGCTGGTGCTCTACACCCCAGGATGTAGAGCTGCTGAATTACTTAATTAAGTTTCTAGATTTTTCAAGTTGACACAATGTATCAAGCATAACACATTTGCAAACTCATCATTTTTTTAATCAGGCGATTGGTTCATTGGTCCATTCATTTAGTCAACAAACGTTTATTAAACTCTTTGTTTTCTTTGAGGACATCATTGTAGGTGTTGGTCATTATTTAAGTAACTGTTGGAAAGAAAATGATATTGTCCTATGTTGCCAGTTAGTGGCCTGAATGATTTAGTTCTTTGCACAATTGTTGCAGTGAATTTATAGACACTACCACAACTGGGAGAATTTGGTGAAATCAGGACCAGAAATAATGTCTTTCAGAACAAATTCAGATGCACACCTTGGTTGTCTTTAGTTTGTCCTCTAGACTCTTGGCTTTTAGCGACATTAGGCAGCCATGATAGGGCCCGTGTCTTAAATTTTTATGATCCTGTTTCCGTGGTAAGGCAGCAAATGGGAACAAGGTGGAGTTGCTCTGAGAAGGAATTCTGTGGACCCAGTTGGGCCTGAGGCACCTCCCTAGTGATAAGCATTGGCCACCCAGCCCTGTCCACAGTGTGCAGCTGAATGCTTTCAGAGGTGGGGACTCCACTGGTCTTCCTCAGAAACACAGCACTTCACTGGGCTTGGGTGCTCCAGAGAGCACTTTTAGAGTGGGTTTTATCTGTGGTTTAAAAATAGTTATTTGGTTAAGTTCAGTATTTTAACCTCATTACCAGATTCCTTATGCATTGAATTAGAGGGTCTTCTTCAGTGGCACCATCCTCTCAGGCCACAGGTCTGTGGAACATCACTGCAAAACTAATTGCTACTAATTGGTTAAAAGAAATACTCATGTAAAAAGCTAATTTAATTGCTTTTTATAGTAGAAGAAATAGTATCACTATTGTGTTTGTCTTCCACTAATTTTAAAAATCCAATGTAAGTATCTGTTGAGTTCTTTAAAATGGGAAATCTGGTTGGTCTCACAAAGGAGAGCTTTTCCAGAGTGGTGTGGGCCAGTGGGTCACCCCGAGCATACCCAGCAGCACTGCATTTAGGAACATAACTCCTGCTGTCCTATTAAGGTACACATGGCTACAGAAACCAGACTCCTTGATATGAATTTAAATGTGTTTCCCACAGCCTCACCAGTTCCTGACATCGAATCCTGAAACGTACTGAGAGATAAGCTTCTTTGAATGATAACAGTAAGTTCCAGAAATGCCATTCCTTTGCCATGATCCTTTCAAGGTGAAGAGCTTTGGAGACATTTTACAAAGTGAATAGATGTTGGGGTACTTATCTGCCCAAGAGTCTGAGTTTTCTCATCATTAGTATTTATCTGACCTACAGCAAAATAACAATACAGAGTCCCAAGAAGAGGCACATATTTCAGCCCTGTGCCAGATTAAATTCCACAAACCCAAAGATCAGCTGTCGGGAGCACAGGCAGCCAAACGGGAAGGGATATCATTTTACCTCTGGAAGCCTTGCCAGAGACACTTAGCTTATTGTACGTTGTTATGTTTAACATTTAAAATACTCATTTAGTTTCTTTTAACTAATGATGTTAAATGGCTCATCAGATCAATGTATAAAATGAGAAAACCCCAAAGTATGTTAGCAAACAGGACCAAGACCTGGAAACCCTTGAACTATCTTCCCTATATCTGAATATCCTATCATTGTACTTAGAAAAGAACATTTTGAATATAAATGTTAATGTAAAAATAAGGAAACTGAGCATATTCCCTCAGATTTTGATGGAGATGATAATGATCCTAACTTCTGTTGCATAGTTACTATCAAACACTGTTCTAATACTTAGCATGGAGTATCTAACTTTATCATTAGGTCCTCTCTAGCAGTCGTACTTCTGTCATCCTTTCTCACCTCATACACACTTAATATTATCTTGGCAGCTATTTTACTATACTCAGCAAAGAGTTTCATTATATAGGGGAAATGCTTCACTATGGAAACCTTCTCTTTGAGAACAAGAACTTTTTAAAATTAACAAACATAGACATAAGTTATGAAACATTTTTTGTGAAAACAATGCAAGAAGACTTAAGCTATGTATCATTGTCGTTGATGATTTTGTAATCTCCAATTTTGTATCACTGGGCAGCAGAATTTCAAATATCTCATTGCTTGGCAGACACTTTTTGTTTTTTTAAACATGTGACTAAAATTCCACATTAAAAGAAACAAAACAAAACAAAAGTGTGTGAAATGCATTAGGACAAATAGCAACAGGCAGGAAGGGCAGATATGCTGGAAAGTAGCCAAAAGAGAAGAACTAGGCGCAAACACTATTGACAAGTGGAGACGAATCCTGAATGGGCCTAAGTGAAATCCAGTGCTCTTCCTTTGTTCTGACTGAATGCTAAGTGAGTTACTTCTCAGGCATCAATGCGGTAATTATGCAGTCGTGTCCATTAAGAGGATGGGCTTCTGTGGTTAGTCCATTGCTTTAAATAGTGAGGCAGAGGAACTGGAGCCACGAGAGCTTTGGTTTGCCAAACGCACATACGTAAGATACTTAAGGAACAAGTTCAGGTTCTTCAGTGTCAGATCAAACTGTGAGGTTTGTTCAAAAAGTAAGTTTACAAAATTTCTTTATGATCTGAGTTTATTCCTAGGCAGTTCCTGACTGTGGTACTGAAACCACAGACTCCTTCAGATTCTAACAGGCACATTTGCTGAAACACTGCCTGTGTTTTCCATGTCAGTTGAACATGACATGCTCCTAGCTGATATTTCCTGTTTCTGGCCTTGCAAAACGTCCCTGTGGCTGTCTTCCCACTTGCCCAGAAGCTTGGCATATCACTTCTGTCCAAAAACAATCTTTCTATAAACTTACCAAGTTAGAGATGCATTTTTACAGCAGAACTCTTTTGTGTTTAAAAAAAATCCAGCCACAACAGGTGATTGCCACATGCCACAGGAGAACAGCCATTCTAGACCCATCATCCTCTGACTTCCCATTGCCTTCATCCACACTGCGGCACTGTCTGGTGCTAACAGAATCAGTCCTGGAGTCTGCTTTCTCTGAACAATCTTGTGTACATTCTCAATTAGGTACCAACTTTCAGAGAATGAAAAAACAAAACCAGGCAAATTCTGCTTGGAACTTCTAAGTACTTTATGAAAGAGATTTCTTCTCATTCAAATGCACAGGCCAAGGTGGTGACTGAGGTGGGAAGGAAAACTTTGGCTTAGACTAGCAAAGTTACTTAGGAAACTTAACGTTCCCAAGTTAGTTTATTTTGTTATATCCAGGGCAAGGCATCCAGCTCTGTAGTATGCTGATAGAAGTGCGATGTTTAGATGCCATCAGGGCAATGTGTAAAGCTCCTTAATATAATTATTTTCAATTTACTGTAAATGTTTTTCATTGAAATAGAAATATGTCTCTGTCTTCCCACCAATTAAAATGCTAGGATGAGTGCTCAGTTTCAGTTCCACTTTCTGAAGTTTGGAAAATGGAAATACACCAGTAAGAGAAGGACAAACTCGCAGTGGGTGGTGAGGGCCATGGGGACAGTTTGCTTCGAGGGCCAGTGATAGACAAGAATGATCATCCTGCAGTTAGAAGGGAAAACGACTCACTTATCTTCTTTTTAACTTTATTAAAGTCACATCTTAAAAAGAAAGAAGAAAATTGCAAAAGACCAATGAGGTCATGCATGCCGCTGTATTCTTGTGATAGAATCTACCAAGATTACATTGTATTTAAATGAAAAATAAGCATACCTTTAGAGATCATTGACCAAGAAATGTAAATATGTTTGATTAATAAAACATTTCTATGATGACTTGATCTGCTTTTGGATCTTTCCAGGTCTATGTGGGTGTTACTGTTTCTCTTCAGTCCCAGGTGTTACATGGATGGGCAAGCACGCTGTCACTCAGCTATGGCCCCCGGCTGGTCATTTTTCAAGAACAAACTGCTTCATTCTAATGTGTAACTTGGGCAGTAGGTATTCAACAATCTTACGTTGGAGATGCTTCAACAGGAAGATAAAACCAGCTAGCAGTAAAGCTGTTCAAATTCAGCTCTGCAGTTTAGGCCAATATACTTAAGGCTGTTCTTTTTCTGTCTGTTATGCTCTTTTGCTTGACTTAGTCAAGTCTACTCAGGCACAATAGGCCAGCCACAGTCCACGGTGGGTGGACTTCATATTTGATCTTAGCCCCATTAATATGAGAGAAAAGCAGAGATCTCTTGCCATGAAAGTGCCCCAGGCCTGTTATCAGCTCAGCCAGAAAGGCAAAGTCAACTGTTTGTTTTCTCTCTTGTTCTGTCTAAAAATAAAATTCCACTTGACTGAGAAAAGCATGTGAACTTTAAAGGAACAGCAAGGAAGACACTGAGACTGGATAGACTGAAGGAGGGGAGATTGTAGGAAAGGAAGCAGAATGGACTATGCAGAGTTCCAGTGCCATTGTGAGAACTTGATGTCTCCTCTGAGTGAAGTGGGAAAGCTGTTGAGTGAGGCAGGATCGTTCTGGTTTACTGCGATCCTTCTGCATGCTCTGCTGGGGCTGGACGGCAGGGGAACCTGGAGACCAGATCTCTTGGTAGAGGCTGGAGAAGATGCTGCCCTCACTAGGATGGGGGGTGAAAGTGGCGGGGAGTGCCTAGATGCTGGCGTGGTGAATATGCAACAGGGCTTGCTGATGGGTTGTACATTGGATATCAGATTAGGAGAGGAATAAATGATGACTCAAAGGTTTTTGGTCTGAGGAACCGGAAAGGTGGAGTAGTTGGGTTTTCATATTTGTATTTCATTTTTAGATTACATGTCTTCTCCTTAAGTACCAGAACTATTGCAATATAATAAATGTGAGAAAATGATCATGCACACAGGCAGCTAGGGGCAGGCCGCTCCCCACCCCACCACCATACCCTCAGTGGCCGGCCCTGACCGGGAATGAGAAGCTGAACTTCATTCTGTGCTTCTGTTACAACACATGGACAGTCTGCTGCCCGAGAGTAACATGCAAACCCTTATTAAGGAAAATCTTACAACACAAGTGAAGAGTTATGTTTGATACAGCTGTTTTCCGTAGTCAGGGTGCATGTGAACCTCATCCTGTGTGCATCTTTCAGTGAGGGATGCTCTGAGAATAGATGCAGGCTTTCCTGGCACACCGCTTTCCCTGGTGCAGCAGACTTTCCCTCCTCAGTCAGCTAAAAGCTCCCTGAGTGCTGCCTGCAAGGCAGGTTAGGGCCAAGGTGGGGGTGGTTGGTGGTTTCCAATACTCTGGTAGGGACAGTTCTGAGCAGTTTTGGTAAGACTTCCAGTTTAAAGATAACTAGTGCTTGTCATTCATCTATACATCTGCTTAACCACTATTTTTAAACTACTATGGGTTAAATACAAAAATAAATAGGGCATGGTGGGTAATAAAACCTGGAAGGGAGAGAAAAACATACAGTCACTTAAAGCATACAGGAAGTAATAGTGGAGCAGTGGGGACAGATTAGAGGGTGTGGTCGGTTCTCCCTGGAGGGAGGAGTGCAGGCAGATCTGAGGAATCATTCTTTGACACTTGTTTGGAAGCGAATAGATCCCATACTAAGTGGCCACAACAAGGAACCGGCTATCTGGGCTCAGCGGAAGGCCTGCCTCCTGCGCAAAGGCTAGACAGGGTGCCCTTCCCTGGGACATTTGTCATACATTTGAACCAAATTCTTTTCCTATTTTTTTTTTTTAAAACATTTATCATTGCTGTCAGCCACATCTGGATACTAGTTTTGCACATCAAAATTAAAAGAATTTCTCAAAGGTCAGCGGCAAAAGGATGGTTAGTGGCGTTGAGCCAATCTGTGGATGTCCTTGTCTTTCTCAAGATAAGGGGCTTCTTTGGGAATGTGATGCTCCCCAGAAAAGTTCTTTGAGTTTCAGGGAAAAGGGTCTGGACTCCAAAGGGTCAAGACTCTAAATTCCTAAATTTGGAATGACACCTTTCATTAGTCAATTATAGCTTCAAAAGATTGAGTGGAAATTAATTTAAAAAAAAATTCTAGTAGATAATAAAATCAGATGTATTTGTTCTCCTGCATTGAAAGTTCTAAGTAATGCGGAAAAAAGAGGTTAATGGGCTCACTTCAGAGTAAGACAGAGTGGGGAAAAAAGACCAAGGGCTCTCACTCACTCTTTATGACTTGGTAGGAGGACTAGCGAGACCCAGAAAGAAACCCACGCCAAATCAGCAAATTAGAGCATTTCATTTTCATTTAAAAAGGGTCAATCTCAGTTAGGCAGAGACTTTTCCCTCTCTTCATCATCCCAGATTACTTCCTTTCCCATTTCCAAATTTTTAACAAATAACTCTGTTTATAGAAATTGTGTGTAATATATGTCCAGTCATAAGGGAATACTAGTTTGGAATCCCAGACACAATGAAATCAATTATTTGGTATCTATCAAATAAAACAGAACTTTTAGTCAAAAATGTACCATATTATAAAGGGAAGGGTAGTTTTACAGGGCCTTTCTGTTAATTTTTCCTGCTCCAGTCTCAACCAGCAACCTCCCCCTGCCACAAATTTTATAAGTCAGTTTTGTTTTTAACATCCCTAATGAACAAATTTTATGCTTTCTTTATTCATGTTCTCTTTTGAGTCTTTTACCATGTTCTTTACCACTGTGACTTAAGCAGTGTCTCCTCTCCCTCAAAAAGATGTCACTCAGAGTCTGAATATGATGTTATTTTTAAAAAAGGTCCTTAGCAATGTAACTAGGTTAAGCATCTGAACATCCTCCTAGATGATCCAAGACAGAGGTCCTCAGAAGACCCTGAAGGACACCCAGAGGGGAGGCCACTGAAGGTGGAGGTGGGTGGAGTTACACATCCACACGCCAGGGATCATCCAGAACCACCAGACGTGGAAAGAAGCAAGGGACAGTCCTCCTCTGCAGAAGCACGACCCCGCTGACCCTCTGACTGCAGGCCCCTGTGCCTCCAGGACAGTGAGAGTAACCTGCTGCGGTTTTACGGCACCAAATTGGGTGATAATTTGACACAGTGGTCCTAGAAAATGAATATAGCACTGTAGCTCATAATGTAACATCTTGTAGATAGTTCATTTAAATCATAGTCACTTTTAGGTTAATTCTTGCCAGCAAGACCATTTCATTTCTTCTCACGTTTCATGGTCAGTGGGTTTGCTGTGCTGCTTTTGCAAGGCAAAGTGACTGTGCAGGATTCCCTAAGGTGACTCTCCTATGTCTGACTGCAAGTGCCTTATCTGAACAGAATCTATAGACTGCTACCCTCAAGGTGAAGCTCTCTCATAAGCTCTTTTTCATGTACTTGATGACTTCATTAGCCTTGAGTCTTCTTGGGCTTCTATAACAAAGTATCATAGATGAGACAGACAGACAGACAGCCAGCCTCGGCTCATCCTTCTAAGGGCACTGATTCTATTATGAGCCCCAACTTGACCTTATGTAAACCTAATTGCTTCCCAAAGTCAAACATCCAAATTGAGGATTAGGGTTTCAACATCTGAATTGTGGAAGGACATAAATATTAGGTCCATAACTGCCATTACTTGCTTTTCAAAATTTCATTGTCTCCAGAGCATATAATAGAAAAATAGCACATGTAGCCTCCAATTATAGGCATATTTTTAAGAGTTTTTGTAAGTTTTGAAATAATATAAAATTTTAAATTAATCAGGTTTCCCCCCATGTACACAATTTAGGAATGATAGTTTGTAAAGCTTCCCCAAGTTCTCTCCCTGAAAGGCCATCTTATCATGTGGTTTCATGATGGACAGAATGACCCATAGGTCTGTTTTCTCATCCTTTCACATTCTTTCTATTTTCCTTATTTCTTTTTTATTTAGAAACCCTTAATTACCTGTTTTAAATGCAGCAGTATTTGATGTCTCTGTGAATGTCTTTGATGTTTGAGTTAGACACAAACCCAGGAGTCAAGAAGAAACTTTTCACTGAAAGATTCGTTTTGGGACTTGGTCAGACTCTAATTTGAACATGTACCATTTCAGAGTTGGAAATTTGACATTTCATTCTGGTTGCACATGGCTGTTGAAGAAATTCCTTCCTATTCTGTTGTTTATGGTTTTCAGATGAGTCCAATAGTACATCATTGATCTTTTTCTCTAACACACAATGAAAATGTTGAGTACCTGAAAATCTTGATAGATATGTATGTGCCCGTTTGGTTTTATTAGGAAATGGTGGTCTTAAAAGCCATGATATCCTTAGCGCTGATTGAGAATCAGAGTGGTATCAAACTTTTGACAACCACAGAGTCCATTATGAGCAGTTCATATCAACACAGGCCATCAACTTCAAGTATATTTAAAATGCATTTTCCATCATTGAAATAGTCTTTGACTTTGCCTCTTTCTGTAGCTGTTTCCTTTGCCATGTGGCTTTGTGGTTTGAGTCACTAAAGTGGTAGAATCTATTTTCCCACACCACGAATGTGAGCTGGCTTTTGGCTCATGGAACGTGTTGGAAGTGATAGCATGCTGGTTCTGAGTCTAGATCCTGAGAGGTTTTGTATGTTTCTGAGTGCACTGTTGCACCTTTCACTGCCCTGAGAGCCTGCGTCTGAGTGTTGGAGCTTGAGAGACACTTGGAGCTGAACCCGCTTGGCTCTGTAGCCCCTCTTAATCACCAGGTGACCAGTGATCAGTAGTGAGCCAGGCAGACTCAGCAGTGCTACCAAGCTCATTCCTCCAGTCATCCCAGCTGCATGAGCAGTACATGGATTGTGGCATGTTGCAAAGATTTTGTGATTCTTCATTGCAAGGAAAAACTGTGGTCCTGCTTAATCTATAAGAATCAACAGAGCGTAGTGTGGAGAATGACTGCTGTATTCACTGTTGCCTGTTCATATAGTCCATGGCTAAGGCACTCAAAGCTATGAGTGAATTCTATTTCCAGTTTTCTTCATTTCCTTCAACATTTAATTAAGTTTTGGCAGCACAGTGTTAGCCATTCACTGCACTTTGTGAATGAAACTGGATACAGATTCATATTTGAGGACAATTATTTTACTCTTTTATTCTTGCTGGACTCATAGCTCCCATCAATATTCAAATGAACTCACTTTTTCCATTTATATCGTAGCTAACAAAACAATTATTAACCTAACAAAAAGCCTCTTCTGTGTTATTAGCTCTTAGTTTCAAAACAAAAAGTTCTCACACATTTCTCACATATTCTGCATTTGTACACTGTACTTCAGTGGTTCTATCCAAATGCAGGATGAAATATCTATTAGCACACACTTTATTTACTTGTTTAACAAACATTTATATAGCACACACCCTGTGCCAGGCACTGTCTCAAGTGCCTTACAGCACTGATTTACTGAATTCCTTAGCAGCTTCAGGGTAGGTACCGTTATTACTCTTATTTTGCACATGGGGAAACTGAGGCACAGAGAGGGTAAGTACTTTACTGAAGGTCACTTTGCCAGCAAGAAGCAGAGTTGGGGTGCAGATTTTGACTTTCTGGCTCTGGAGTACTTGTCCTTATCACTATATAGGATAGTAGTTACTCTTCTACACTGTATGTCATTGTTGTTAGTGACGCACAGAGCCATGCAGGAAGGGAGCTTCTCCAATAGCTTCTAATGTTTTCTTGCCAAGCATGATGTCACTAAGTAAATATATAGCTGGCTTTTAATTTGTAATCGGCAATGGCATGATGAGTTTTGCTATAGAAGGTGACACACTGACACCTCTGCATTCTTGGTTATGCCTGTCCCTTAGCTATATAATTTGTAATGTTCTTATGGGAAAGTATTATTTTGCATGTGTGTCAGCAAACTCTATTGACTTATTCAGAAGATTGTTGTGCTGTGTTTAAAAATAAGGGGAAGACTTGAGTTGTTTCATGACTGCACAAGACAGTTTCATAATAGATAATGTGCTCAGCACAGGGCTGGTGGATAATCTTCTAAAGTCTAATTTTCAGCTGTTATGTACTCTGATTCACTTGTCCCAGCCTAGATAGAAACATTTTATATTTGCACATAATTCTGGTGATAACCTGCAGGTATACCATTACCTTAAGCTATATACTTTTATTACTATTTGCATTTTAGTGTAGCACTTTTGTCTCTGTGTGTGTGTGTGTGTGTGTGTGTGTGTGAATTGGGAATAAAATGATGCAAAATTGAGAGGCATCAGAGGGTCAGAGTTTATGGATTCACATTAGATTGTCTGCAGTCAAATTCCAAATCTAATACTTACAATTTATATGGCCATGCACTAGATACTTAATTTCTCAATGACTCAGTTTTCTCATCTATAAAATGGGATTAGTAATAATATCTACCATACTACCTCATTCTGAAGAGCAAATATATTCACTTGAAACAATATATGTTTATAACAAGTATGACAGTTTTCATCTAACAAATAAAAATAATATAATAAAAATGAAAAATATAAACCTAACTACCATAAATAATAACATGCAAATATGACAAACTGTATCTTGTTGACTGCTAGTCATAACTTACTGACTACATGGGACCTTACTGGGGATGTGTGATTTTTTAGAACATAATGGTTGTTGAGGGCATAATGGAATTTTTGTAAAAACCATTACTAACTTTGTCTTGCAAACTTGTCACATGTACATAAACAAACTGTCTTATGACCTTTTCCTCTAAAACCACAAGCTACCAACAGACTATATTTCAGATTACTATTACTGCATAGTCTATGCTGTAGTCAGAGTTTGCAAGGGAAACAATTTAATACAGGACACATAATTTATAGAATTATTTTATAATACTCACCCAAAGAGTCAAATGTAAAAAGAGTGAAGGAAATTTGTCCACACACTAGAGACCCAAAGAATTCAGCTGAGGGCCTGGATTCTATGACTATGTCCTGCATGAGTCCAGCTGAAGACCTAGAGCTCATGGCAATGTCCTGCATGAGACCCACTGGAGGCCTCGACCGCACATCAATGTTTCAAGCAAGTCTGTATCAAGGATCTGCACTGGGAAGACCCAACGGTCAGCAGTGGAAGCTAGAAAGTCTGAGCCAGCTGAATGAAGGATCTGTGCCAGCAGGCGGAGGGATCTGCACTGGAGCTGGGAAGCGGCACTCAAGGTAAGGATCAGAGGTCCCCTGAAAAGAACCTCAGTCATCCTCAGCGACAGCAAGGACCCAAGCTCCTCTGACAATGAGAACAGCCAGGTTCATATCAGGAAGCCAGCATGACAAGTTCCTCCAGGAGAATCAACAGCACACTACCTCTTCCTGTCCAGTTCTGCTTTTATGCTGTTAGCAACAATTCTCAGGTGGACCTTCCACAGCCAGCACCACACTGATTCAGTTCAACTGGGTGTTACAAGTTGGCCACCAGTTGTCAATTCATCACAGTCCATTACCCTGAAATTTAGTGGCTTAAAACAGCCTTTTTATTTGCTTACAACTTGGGAAGTGCTTGACCGGTAAGTTCGTGTTTGAAATCTCTCCAGTAATCAAAGCCAGCAGTTGATAGGGCTGGGCAGTCTTAATTCCTCTGGACTGGATGTCCAAGGCAAAACTCTTGTTCTTGTATGAAGACTTTTTTGGTAGCAATTCTGGAGGAAAAAACAACATAAAATGCAAGAAGAGAGTCAGCAGCAGTTGGAAACCTTAAGAAGAACAGGATTCAAAGAAGAGCAAATGGAACAGATTGTTCCTTAGCATAATTGACTAAGGACTCAGTAGTCGCTAGAGGGAATAATTGGAAGTTAATGAAAACTTCAACTGGCTGTGGGGCACAGCCTGGGATCGCAGCTACTCAGGAGGCTGAGGCAGAGGGGTTGCAGTTGAGGTCAGCTTGGGCAATTTGAAACCTTGTCACACACAAAAAAAATTCATTATGTATTGTTTGTTCAATATAATCAGAATCAAGTTACACACATACAGAGAGTGAGAGCAAGAGTGAGTTCTCTTTGCATTGAAAAAAGGATGACCCTTGTGTGTGGCTGGCAGTTGGTTCCACTGTCAGCTGGGCTCTGAATGGGGGCTGGTGATTGGAGGTGTAGAGGTGGCCTTTCCAGCACAGCAGCCTTGAGGAGGTTGGACAATGGCATGGTGGCTGTCTTCCCCAGGGTGACCATAAGAGGACCAGCCTGGGAAGTGAGGATATAGCAGCATGCCTGCTCTGTTTTGCTGGTTGAAGTCATTATAAATCTGCCCAGATTAAAGGGAGAGGATTTTAAGACTCCTTCTTGACAGGAGGAATGTCAAAGAATTTTGGGGCCATGTTTTTAAATGACCACAAATCACTCAATAGAATTCCAAAAATCTGCAGAAGTATTCTTCTGGAATGAGTATATTTAGATTATTACATCCTAGTTTCTTTAACTTTATCTTGAAAATCTAAGACTTAACCTTTGGCCCAAGATTTATTTTGAGCCTTTTGTAATAGAAATACCCTCACATCAGAAAAGGAGGACTCAAAAATCAGCTGAAAGAGCAAGGACAACACAGTGACGTTTCTCGAAAGCCATCAGTAGTCATGGTTGTGTCTTGGAGCTTGGCACACTGGCGGGTCCTCCCATGTAGACACCCTCACTCCTGCCCTGCACTGATCGGTCTGTCCAGCTTTCCCTGATACTTGGGGTAGGGAACGTGGGTTTCTGGGCCCTGTTGCTTCTCCAAGTAAGTTTTACACAGAACTCTGCAAAGCAGTCTCCCCTTCACACCACCTTTCATTTTTGTTTGCACTGCTCACCTCGCAGTGGGCACCTGGCTGGCTCTGTCTTACAGGGCTTCAAGACGAGGCCTCGCTTCGTTATTACCAGGCAGGGCCCTGGTCCCCTGGAGCTCAGATATGCGTGTACCACCCTCACGACACAAGCTGAGAGCAGCTACTTCAAGAAAAATTGTTCTTAAATGAAGCCACATGGAAATAGGCCAAAATCCACAGCTTGAGGAGATCTGTTTTCAGGTTTGGAAATAGTTAGCTTTCTAAAAGTTGACATTGCCCATGGGACAAGCATATTTGATATCTCCATTGCTACTGACTGGGGTAGCCTTGATGGTTATTCTTTGGGCCAATAACAAAACAAAGACTAAAGCAAAAAATCTAGGTTTGGTGTGGAGGATCCTTGGATCTCACAGAGTAAGGGCAGAAGAACCACAAATAGATTCGGTCCACCTTCTTTTAAAACACCGTCTCACTCCGTGAAGAGCCCCCTCCTGCATGCTGCCTCTTCCTCTTGCAGTTTCTTTTTGCCCCTGAGGGTGGCATCACGCCCAGCCTGAGCCTGCAGGGCCTGTCACTCTTCCACGAGTGTGTATCTGTGAAGGGGAGCTGCAGGCCTGGATCTCCGCCTCAGTTCTGCCTTACTCCTTTTTATGGGTGGGGCCTTAAGGAGTTTGAGTTCAGTGGGACTCACTTTTTGTGTACTTAGAATCCTGCGACTTCATTCTGCAGCATTGCCCCACAGCCCTTTTTCCCTGGTCCAGGTTTTGAAAGTGTCCCAGCTCCAGGTGCCTGAGCTTTGGCTGCAGATTTGGCTTTGTGATTCTGGCCAATCACAAAGCTTCTTTGATTAGAAGCAAAGGAAGATGCTAAGGTTTCCTTTCATATCAACAAACTCTTCAAAGCAACATTTCTAAAATGCTAATGACCTAGACCAGGTGGAGTCCATTTCCCGGAAGCAGATGAGTGTCCAAAAAGCTGGAGAAGAACCCATGCAGATCGCTGTCATCGGTTCCCAACTCCAGCCTCAGACACCACATTGCTGCCTGCTTCTCTCCTCTTCCTCTGCTTGAACTGCCACTGTGCTCTGCCTTTCAGAGAAACCATGTGGACAAGAGCCTCAGATTTGAGACCTGGAATGGGATTTTTAGACTCTTTTCGATCCCATTACCCTTCCGGTGGTCTGTGGCAACCACCATTCTATTTTGCGTCTTTATGGATTTTCTGCTTTAGGAGCCTCATTGAGTAGAATCATATATTTGTTCTTTTGTGACTGATTTGTTTATTTATTTTTAAAGTTTGTTTTTAATTTTACAGAGAATAAAACAAAACAGAACAAAACAGATCAGAACAAAACAATGCAAGCAATGCAGGATTTCAAAACAAGACAACAGGAAATCAATGGTGGCTATCATAACATCTCTTGTTTTCTTCAAAATAATTGTCCATATTGTCACACACAATGAATTCAAACAAAACAAAATGGTATAAAACCGATCAAAACAAAAGAATGAAAGCATTACGGGACTTCAAAACCAGACAATAGGAAAATCAACAATGACTACCATAATGTCTCTTGTTCTCTTCAAAATAGCTGTCCATACCTTCACACATATTGAAATCAAATAATACAAAACAGACTAAAACCAGTCAAAACAAAGCATTATAGGACTTCAAAACAAGATGACAGGAAATCAGCAATGGCTTCTATAATGTCTCATCTTCTTCAAAGTAGGTGTTCATACCATCACACATAATAAAATCAATTCTTGTAAACTCTTTAGGAGAAATTCTAGGCATATATAAGCCTATACATGTACATCTATCCTTTCTGTGTTAGAGGGAAAAACAAAACAAAACATAATAAATTACAAGAAAAACAAGAAACGAAAGAGACAAATAACAATAACAAAGAGCCCAAAACAATAACAATATAGGTTTGCAAAACAAGGTGGTAGGAACATAACTAAGTTGTTATTTTGCATAGTTATCTTCAAAAGAGTTACTCAGATTGCCAGATATAAACATGCAAAATTATTCTAATCCTATGAATGTTAACTGTTTTGTTCCAAGAACTAAAAGAATTAATAATACAATCATCTTAGCTATCTTAAGTGTATATGTACAAATTTATACCTTTTTTATTTTCCCTTCCTTCTTTTCTCCTTTTCCCTATCTGAGTTATTTTTCCCCTTTGAGCAGTTTCTTACCCTTTCACAATATTTGTTGAAGATTTCGTATCTTATTTACTCTTTCAGTTTCTTACACTAGGGAGACAATACGGTACTTACACGTGTGAGTATGATTTATTTCACTTACGAATATGGTCTCAAGTCACATCTATTTACCTACAAAAGCCTCAATGTGATCTTTCTTTATACCTGAGTAGTACTCCATTGTATAAAAATACCACATCTTTTTTTATCTATTCCTCAGTTGATGGGCATTTAGGTTGTTTCCAAGATTTGACTATTACAAATTGTGCTGCTATAAACATGGGTGCACATATATCACTGTGGTATGATGTTTTCAGTTTTTCTGGGAATATGCCCAAAAGTGAAATAACTGGGTCAAATGGGACTTAGAATCCCAGCTTTTTGAGGAACCTCCAGGCTGATTTCCTCAGTGGTTGCACCAGTCTACACTCCCACCAACAGTGGAGGAGAGTTCCTTTTTCCTCACAGCCCCTCCAGCATTTGTTATTGGTGGTTTTCTGATCCTGGTCATTCTTTCTGGAGTGAGATGAAATCTCTGTGTTGTTTTAATTCACATCACTTGAATGACCAATGATGCTGAACATTTTTTCATGTATTTATTTTCCATTCATATTTCTTCAGCTGAGAAGTGTGTATTCATCTCAGATGCCCATTTTTGGTTTGGGTCTTTGAATTTCAGGGGCCTGATTTTTAAAAAATTATTTGTATGTTCTAGATAGAAGTCCTTTGTCTGAGGGACAGTTGACTAAGATTTTTTCCCAATTCATGGGCTTCCTTTTTACTCTGTTGGGGATTTCTTTTGATATGCAAAAACTTTTTAATAAGATGAGATCTCAATTGTTGATTCTGGGAAGTATTTCCCGTGAAGTTTGATTTTTGTTCATGAATTCTCTGCCTACCCCTATATCTTCAAGATTTCTATCTACTTCATCTTCCAGCATATTTAGTGTTTCTGTTTGATCCATTTTGATTCTGGTTTAGTGCATGGTGATAGGCATGGGTCTAGTTTTAGATTTTGGCATATGGAAAGGCAGTTTTTCCAGCACCACTTATTAAAGAGGCTATCTTTCTTCCAGTGAACATGTTTGGCCCCTTTGTCAAAGATGAGGTTACTGAGTGTGTTTGTAGTTGTGGCTGTATCTTCTAATCTATTCTGTTGATCTTCAGGTCTGTTTTTATTCCAGTACCATGTTGATTTTATCACAATAGCTTTGTAGTATAACTTCCAGTCAGGGATTGTGATTCCTCCTGCCATGCCTTTCTTGCCCAGAATTGCCTTTGCTATTCTAGGTCTCTTCTGGTTCCAGATGAATATTAAAAATGATTTCTCTAGATCTGTGAAGTATGTTAATGGCATTTTGATTGGAATTGCATTAAATCTGTATAACGATTTTGGGAGAATGGTCATTTTCACATTGTTTGTTTTTCCTATCCATGAACAAGGAATATCTTTCCATTTTCTGAGATCCTCTTCAATTCTTTTTGTTAGAGTATTGTAACTTTTACTGAATAGATCTTTTACTTCCTTTGTGAGATTGATTCCTAAGTGTTTCATTTTTTTGGATGCTATTGTGAAGGGTGTGGCTCTTCTTATTTTTCTCTCAGAGAGTTTGTTGCATGTGTACAGGAATGCTTTTGATTTTTGAGTGTTGACTTTGTATCCAGCTACATTACTGAATTTGATTATTACATCCAGAAGTCTTTCAATGGAGTTTTGGGGGTCTTGTATGTAGAGTATCATGTCATCTACAAATAATGATAATTTAACTACTTCTTTTCCTATCCTTATTCCTTTTATTTCTCTCTCTTGTCTAATTGCTCTGGTTAATATTTCCAGCACTATATTAAATAGGAGTGGTGATGATGGACATCCTTGTCTTGTTCACTTTAGAGTGAAAGTTTTCAGTTTTTGACCATTTAATATAATGCTGGCTGTATTTAATATGATGCTGGCTATTGGTTTGTCATAGATGGCTTTTATCAGATTGAGGTAAAGACCATCTATTACAATTTTCCTTAGGGTTCTTATCATGAATGAGTGTTTGACTTTATCAAAAGCTTTTTCTGCCCAGCCTGCACTACATAGTGTGACCCTGTGTCAAAAAACTAGAGCTGGGAGTTTGGCTCAGTGGCTTAAGTGCCTGCCTGGCAGGCAAGAGGCTGTGAGTTCAATCCCCGGTGCCACAAAAAAAAATTAATTAATTAATTAATAAAATAAAATAAGGTTGGCTAGGGGTTTATCAATTTTATTTATTCTTTCAAAGAACCAACTCTTCAATTCATTAATTCTTTGTATGTTTTCTTAGTCTCTATTGTGTTAATTTCTGCTCTGATCTCTATAATTTCCTCCCTTCTTTAGGCTTTGGGCTTGGCTTGCTCTTCTTTTTCTAGATTTTTGAGGTGTAGCATCAGGCTGTTTATTTGTGTTCATTCTGTTTTCCTGATGTGGAAATTCACTGCAATAAATTTCCCTCTGAGGACTGCTCTCATTGCATTCCACAGGTTCGTGTAGGTTGTATTTGTATTTTTGTTTTCCTGTACATATTGTTTAATTTCTTCTTTAATTTCCTCTGTGACCCATTGATTGTTAAGGAGTGTATTATTTAATTTCCATGTGTGTATGGAGTTTTTGCAGTTTCTTTTGTCATTAATTTATAGTTTCTTGACTCTATGATCAGATAATATGCAAGGGGTAATTTTGATTCTTTTGCATTTACTTAAGCATGTTCTATGGGCTAGCATATGGTCTATTTTAGAGAATGTCCCATGTGAAGCTGAGAAGAATGTATATTCTGATGTTGTTGGGTGGAGCACTCTGTACACGTCTACTAAGTCCATTTGTTCACAAGTTTGATTCAGTTCTGTTATTTCTTTGCTGATTTCCTGTCTAGTGGATCTGTCTCTTTGTATCAATGGAGTGTTAAGGTCTCCCATTACAATCGTGTTATTGCTTATTTGATTTTTCATTTATATTAATATTTTTTATATAGCTGAGTGCTCCCATATTTGGTGCATATATATTTAAGATTGTTATCTCTTCCTCTTGAAGTTTTCCCCTAACTAGTATGTAGTGACCTTCTTTATCTCTTTTGATCATTCTTGGTTTGAAATTCACATTGTTGGCAAACAGAATAGCTATCCCTGCTTTTTTTTTTTTTTTTTTTTTTTTTTTTTTTTTTTTTTTTTTTTTTTTTTTTTTTTTTTTTTTTTTTTTTTTTTTTTTTTTTTTTTTTTTTTTTTTTTTTTTTTTTTTTTTTTTTTTTTTTTTTTTTTTTTTTTTTTTACTTCCTGTTGCATTGTGCCTGGTTTATATCGCTAGACATAATGTCTTTAATTTTCATACGGGTTGTGTTAGAATTTCCTTCCTTCTTAATCCTATTAAAATACCACTTTGTGTATGTCATATGTTTCATTTATCCAGTAACTCATCAGTGGACACTGTTGCTTCCATCTCTTAGCTGTTGTGAAAGATTCCTCCACAAACACAGGTATACAAGCATCTCTTCATGATCCTGCTTTCACTGTTTCGGGTAAATGCCCACAAGTGAAATTCCTAGATCATATAATTCCATTTTTACTGTGTGAGGACTATCTATATCATTTTTCATGGTGTCTACAGTATTTTATATTCCCAGTAGCAGTGCTTAAGAATTCTAATTTTTCCACATCTTTGCCCCCATGCTATTTGCTAGTTTTATGATAATCTCCATCTTAATGGTGTGAAGTGGTATCTTATTACAATTTTGGTTTGTATTTGCTTCTCTAAACTTTTTAAAGGTTTTTTTTGTCATTTGTTATGTCTTCTGTCTAGAAATATTATTTCGCCATTGCCTATTTTTAGGTTATTAATTTTGTTGTTGAACTGTAGCTCTTTACATATTAAACTGGTATCAGCTGCCTGATTTGCAAATATTTTCTTCTATTCCATAGGTTACCTTTTTACTCTGCTGATAGTATTCTTTGAAGCATAAATATTTTTAATTTTGATACAATTGGATTTATGTATTTTGCTTCTATTGCCTGTGCCAAGAAATCAGAGCCAAATTCAGCATCAAGAATGTTTTGCCACATGTGTTGGTAACAGTTTTATAGATTTAGCTGTTACATTTATGTCTTTGATTTCTTCTGAGTTAACCTTTTTGTATATAATATAATGTGAAGACCCAAGATTACTAATTTGTATGTGGATAACCCACTTTCCCAACACTGTTTGTTAGAAAGACTGTCCTTTCACCTTCAATGGTCTTGACAGCCTTATTGAGAATCATCAGACTGTATTTGGGAGAGGATAGTTCTAGATTGTTTGGTTTTACCTATTTGTAAACTGGGAATTAAACTCAGGGCCCTCATACCTGTCAAACATGTGCTTGCTCTCCCACCGACCCACCCCCTAGTCCTACTTCGGGACTCCTAAAGTTACTCTCAAAGCATTGGATTGTACTGTTGATCACACAGTGGCTGCCAGCTTCTTCAGACCAAGGGGAAGACACTGAGGGCTCTTCTATGTCCTGTAGCACTTGGTTCATGTTATGGGGTTGGTTTATCTACCCATGAATTGCTCTAGGGGTGCATCAATTCTTCCTGTATAAAAGATTTATTTTGCATTTTCCAAGTGAATGGGTTAACAAAATGCTGAAAATGCTAGCAGGCTGGGAATACAGTGAGTCACTATGTGTGTATGGAGTATTAGAAAGTGAGACACATGGGTGCCTTCAAAGCGTAAAGCATCTTGAGATTTGAAGAGGCTTCCTTGACCAAATGAAATCACCTGAAACCTGAAGGATAAAGAAGAATTAGTTTGGTGAGGAGTTGGAGGAAGCATTTTCGGCAAGGGAGTCATATGTTCATTGCGTCTCCTCTGGTCTTCTAAATATGCTTTCACAATATTAAGAGCCACACAGAATGATGATGTGTTGCATATGTGTCTCCCTCCCTAGTCCTGAAGTTACCAGAGAGCAGGATCATGTGTAATTTACCTTTGTATCTTTGAGCCTAGCTCAGAAGTACCTGCCCATAACAAGAGTTCAGTAAATGCTTGTTTTATCAGACCCATGAGCTCTGGACGTGCAGCTCTGGCTTCTGATAGTTTCTAATCCTTATCTCATTATCAAATAAAATACCTTCTTACTTGGAGTCTCTGATTTTGTTTTCATAGTTACCCTGTGAGAGGAGCAAGCCAATGCTCAAAGGTCCAATTACTGGTGTAAGAGGTCATGTTCATGTATGAATTTCATGCTGTTTCATTTCACACATGCCATGGTGACTGAGAATTGTGACTAGGAAAACTGGCTTTCGTGGAGGGTCTAGCTGTGCTCAGGACTTGACATGTATTATGATAATAGCTAACTGTTTGTGAGCACTTCACATATATCAAACTATTCCAAGCATATTGTATGGGCCTTATGAGTTCTTCCAGTAGCCCTGTAAGCTATTACCATTTTACAGATGAGAGAAACTGAGGCACAGAGAGCCAGAGTCTGGCAGAAGCAAGCTAACCAGTGAAAGAGCATCAGTCATGCTGAGCTGCTGTCCCCTGAGTTGTCTCAGGGACACTAAGAAGCAGGTTGTTGTCTCTACCTTAAGGAGGAGGAAACTGGGTCAGATGGGTGATATTCACTGTCTGTGTTCCTGGTTTTAAATCATTTGAATTATTTGGAATGCTGTCTTGTCTCCTAGCAGTCTCACCTTCCTCAATCACCTACAAGGAGGCAGAATCTCTAAGAAATTCTGCCTCCTGAGCAGAAGTGGAGTCATTTGCACCCAAGTTCATCTCAGAGGTCTTGGTTTTTGATGTTCTTTCTACCTCGGGAGGGTTGATGGGGAGCCCTGCGAAGAGAGAAGCTGCACAGCTGCTAAGCTCTGAAAATTCCTCCACCCCTGCACCCCAGTGGCCAAGTCAGACGCCCTGCCAGCGATTTTACACCAATAAACAGATCCTTTCCAAGCCGTGCCTTCCCTCAGTCAAGGGAAAGGGGAACCCACCGAGTTAAAGCCTGAGTGTAAAGCCCACTTTTTATAAAGCATTTTTCCCTGTGATTGAAAACCACTTTCGTATTTGGGTGTCGAGCAGGATTAGCCAGAGCTAGAGCCAGGAGTGACCTGAAGGACGTAGGCAATGGGGCCTTGGACAAATCCTCATGGTCTTTGACACCACGTACCCTGACTTAAGAGGCTGCACCCAGTCTGGCACCCTCTGCTGAAGTCTCTTGTTCCCCTACAACCACGTTTTCAGACAGCGACTCTACACATGAGTCTCTCTAAAGAGCAGATCACACACGTGACGCTGTTCCCTGTTCCTTCCCGCCCCGCACTAGCTGCCTCCTCCCCTTCCCCGAAACCAACCAAAGTTGTTTTTTTGTTGTTGTTGGTTTTTTTTTTAGCTACATGATGCAATGTAACTTTTTTCTGGGCAGAGGAGCAGCGTTTGTTTCTTTCTCAACTAATTTTTGTTCCAAGACCTCACAAGGCGTGAGGAGAATAACTTCCTGAGTGAAGAAGGCATTTGAGCGTCTGCATGGAAAGATACACAGATCCCAGAACTTAATGGGCGTTGGGTGGGGCCTGGAGGCAGTGAAAACAGGACGGGCTCTCTGCTGCAGGGAACGAGGAATCAGGCTCCTTCCCTCCTTCTCTTCTTTCTTTCTCATAATTCCTTATGCCTATAGAGAAACTTATGGACTTTAAGTAAGTTCTACTTTATTCAGCTTGAAAAAATATCCTGGCATCCTCTACTTTTTCTTTTGAAGATCTAGGTCACTGATTATGAAAGTTGGGATATGGGAGGTCTTTAGGGGATATTATGCCAATAAATTCTAGTCTGTCTTGGTAGGTTGTTAAATTATAAATTCTATTAAGACATATTTTCCTCCAGTTTCAACTCCAGCAAGTTTTTCCTATATAAAATGCTCAGATTACACACAAGTGAGCAGTAAAATGGAGACGGCAGAGGAGGGTAGATAAGGCTTAGGCGTCACATCCAGAAAATTCTTGTAGCCAGGAACCTTAGAGGCAGACTATTAGCAGGCTTCCTGGGAAGGTTAATACATCATGCCCAAGACTTTACATTAAAATGACTTTTTACTTGAGTCATTTGTTAGTCCATTACCAGTTCACATATCAGATTGCATTTCATCTTGTGTTAAATCAAGGTAATCTGGCATGTAAAAATAGGCTCCCACATTTCACTTTCAGCCCTCCACAGGAACAGAGACTTTTGCAGCTCGCTGCCTCGTGCTCCTCCTTGAGGTCTGCAGAATCACAACCATTTGCCGAAAGTGTCATCATTGACTGAATCTCACAGATTCTCCCACAGAGACATGTGATTGGCAAACGAAAACCAAATCCTGTGCTAAATGCTGATTTTTCTCTTTAGGATTCAACTCATTCTCCTTCAACCGCAGTCCTAAAAGGATCTGAAGTTGTATGACTCCCATTGCTACTCCAGTAGTCCTTACAGATAGAAAAGGCAGAAGAGAGACCCAGAACTAAATTTTAAGGAACAGAAGAAACCTTCATGAAAAAGCCACATTCTTAGACTTTGAGGCCAACTGGACGTTCCTTAAATGATGACTACTGCAAGCCCAAGCAACGTGTCCTTTTATGGGGGAGCAGGGGAGGGCTGCTTAATGATCAAGACTTCACGGGTAGGAAAACTGAGCCTCCATATAATTCACTCTAGTTATTGCTCCAAAGTACTGTTAGGTCTTTATGCCACCCATAACACGAATGGCTCCAGTGCTGGAGTGAAATCTTGCCCTCTGTGGGCTAGGACCACACGTGTCACATCAATTATGTTCCTAATGCTCTTCCCTGGTACCTCTGTGTTTCCAAATGCCTAATGCTCCTATGAGTAAATGATTTCTTTCCACCACTGCTTCAAGTGCCAGAAGGCAAGAGAAATTTAAACAGACCTAAGATCAACATTGTGAGTTTACTTGGCCTCCTCATCTAGCAACACTGCCATAAATTTCTTCAGCTTCTTAGTTGGGAATTTAAAAGCCCTATAGTCTTGGCAAGGTTTATATAACAATGTTTCTTCTATATGGATTATAAACTTGCAAAATCCTGAGCAATGGTGGGTATCATTTTTGGTCAGTGGGTCAACATGGGAAGACAACAGAAAAGCTCAACACCATGGGTCCAGCCAAACACTTTTTCTCGGTCTGCCTGGCAAGTGGAAACAGCTGGGTCAGCTCCATCTATGTCAGGACTGGGAGCCTGGGTCTTGAGGAGTGTTGTGGGCCTCTTCTGACCACTCGTCTTCTGGGCTTTGCACTGTCAGAAGGTTGTCTGCTGTGGCCCTTGCGGAGCCAGGGTCCTTAAGCAGTATGGTAGCTGGCAGAGCCCTTGGGGAACCTCTGTAGGGACGTGATAAGCTCTAGTTTCATGAGCCTCACAGACAGCCCCTTTCAGAGCGCAGGCTGCCCAGAGAGAGCAATCAGTGCTTGTTTGTGCTGAGCTGGACCCTGGGAGGCCTGGGGTTCGTCAACCAGGCAAGCCCGGTTCCATCTATCAAAGGAGTCTTTGTGATAAGAGGGGCGCTTCTCCTTCCCTGCCTGACCACATTTTCCTCTTCAAAATGACCTGCTGTGGAAATTATGGATAGCTCTTTTCCCAGGTGCATGGTAAATTGTCATGGAACACTCTTATATAGCACTAGTGGATGGATCTTTTACATGACTTCCCTCCAAAGGGAGCCCAAATGTCCCTCAATAAAACCAATGAACATTTCCTTAGAAAAACCTAGTATCCCCTAAATGAAGTTTCTCTTCAATCAGGTGTAAAGATTTCTGCCGCTTGTTGGATGGCTCAACAGAACAATGACATTGAACATGACTCATGACATGCAGAGTTACGTCAAGTTCTAAAGGCTGAAAGTCGTGTAAAACTGACTTTGATATCCAAGTTTTAGAGTGACATATGTGTGCATGGGCACCCTTCATCTTTCTCAACTAAACTACGGGGCCTTTGCTCTGACTTTGGGGAGACAGTTGAGTTGTACTCTTAACAGAGAAATTGCTCTCTTAGCTCGAATTCACCATCTAGGATGGGTAACAAAGAAGTCTCCAGCTTCCCAGCAAGCCTGGCTACGAAGAAGAGGGGAGAAGCCTATGAAATTCTTGGATTGATGAGAAGGGACTTGACTGTTCATTTTATTCAGGCTTATTTTCTTCTTAGAAGGAAACTAAAATAGAAAGATATGAAAAAGACACAGAAGACCAATTAGAAAGCATTGATTTATAGTACTTAGCCAACTGAGGCATGTCATGGGAGAAATGACAGACATTGAAATAATGCACAGTCGTGCGGGTGTTTCTGATTTGTTCTTTTGTAATTCAAACTCAGAGTATTCAATTAAATCTAAAGGCTTCCATTGAAAATTGATTCAAGGGTATTACCCTTTAAGTCTATGAATCACTAACCTATAACACTCATTGCCTGGAGCTATTATTTATATCCAAATGTAAAAGAAAAGAATTAATGATTGAGACTGCAGTTTGTTTAGATCAGAAATTTAAAGGCTATTTTTTCTAACAGTGGAACTTTAAAAAAATGAAATACTAAACTTTCAATATATAAAACAGTTAAAAGTGGAAATGTTGTGGTCTGAGGGGTACCCACTGGCTTTCTTGAAACACCTGTGGCTCCACAGAACAGAATATGGAGATTTGTGTTTTAGGTAATTATTTAAAAACCAGTCCGTGTGGAAGCACTGGGGCAGGCAGGTATCCTCAACAAACTGGTCACTGAGAAGCTGCGGCCAGTGAGGCCCAGCACTTCTGCAGAGGAAGGGCACAGGGTTGTTTGGCCATAGGCGGTGATTTTAGGAACAGCTCCACATCCTTGCCTTGAAATACGGAAGGTACCCGGTGTGCCGATGTCACACAGGCTGGTGCCGGCGGGGGAGGCCCACGCGCTGCGGCTCCCCTGTGCGAGGCAGGGACTCCGAGGACCTTCTCATCCCCGAGTGCTCTGGTGTTGGGAGGATACCAGATGAAAGATGTCAGGAAACAAATTTCATCATAATTTTGCCTACTGAATATGCCAATCATAATTTGATATTATGACACTTGTGGAATTATTCTCAACAACAATGTATTTGGGTCTCTGGAGCATGTTAGTAAAGCAACAGAGGACATTTAAGATTATTTTCTGATTTCTTCATGCTCCTTCCTGAGGAGTGCACGTCTATCTTCATAATTTGGGATGGGATTAAAATAGATTTGTTTTCAAATCAAATGTCTCTGCCCCTTTTCAGGCCTTGGTCATGTGTGTGAGAAACATTACTCAGCTGATCTTCTGTTCTGTAGGTGAAGCAAGTACATCATAAAACCAAGTTCGTATGGATTTTTAAAATGCAGTGTAAACTGGGCACGGTGGTGCACACCTGTAATCCCAGCACTTGGGAGGCAGAGGCAGGAGGATTGCTGTGAGTTTGAGGCCAGGCTGGGCTACATAGTGAGACCTTGTCTCAAAAAAACCCAAATAAATAAATAAATAAAATGCCATGTAAATCTTGGAATTGGGTTAGCTGTAAGTGAAATAAACAGGTTAGCAAAGGAGGTAAAAATCTTACCTAAAGGTCTATCTATGTAGTATGAACATTTACTTTTGAATAAACTTAAAATCGTTTTTGTTTTCAACCCCTGAAGGTACATAAATATGAGTAAAATGACTGCCTGGAGAATTGCTTGATTCTTTTGTGTTAAAAATTCTCTTCATCTTAGTAGGAAGTGATTAAGATATACAATGAAGTCTATTTTATGTGGAGATTTGATTTCAACACTGGTATTTAAAACAAAATATATGTAGTCCCACCACTCTTAGAAAACTCTTGTAATACATATATACCCTTATATAGTACAGTAATATGTATGTATACAAGTGAAACACGTGTAATCACTATTACCATATGTAAGAGTTAATTTGTGATATTTCCAATTGCATGAAAAAATGGAGAGAGGTGCTGTAAGTTAAATGTGTGCTTGTTGGCCTCCTCTTCCAGGCCTGCGTCTGCGTGGGCCTGTTTTTTTGTGGTCCCATTTCTTTAAAGTATCTTGTAACTTCTTGGCTTCTGACTTACTTTCTTTGAGATGAAGCATAAGAGGATTGACATTTTTTATTTATATTAGTTGTCATGTTTAATACATTCTTTCAAAATGAGGAATTAGTGTGATAAGGAGTCAGAAACAACCTTGTAAAATAAAGGTGAACACAATGTATGGAGCAAATGCAAGTCAGTTGGTATCAATTTCTGGTTGTTTCTTTCCCAACATTTTGGGCAAAGGTGGGATGTGGAGGTGTCATGCCTTCTGCATTTATTCAGTTTAGATGTGGTTAAAAGCATGGTGCTGGAAATAATCATACTGTCAATATTTCATCTAATATTCCAGTTTAGAAGACTTATTTGAAATCTCAAGTGAGCTTTTGCCTGGATCTTCAGGACAGATGGTTTTAATAATCTAAGTACATGCTGCTGATTATTCTTATTGCTTCTCAAAACTAATTTCTCCATGTTTCTTTTGCTTAGAAAGAGTTAAACTACATTATATTTAGCTGGGCGTGGTGGTGCACGCATGTAATCCCAGCACTTGGAAGCTGAGGCAGGAGGATCGTTGTGAGTTTGAGACCAGCCTGGGCTCCAAAGTGAGTTCAAGGGCAGCCTGAACTGCATAGTGAGACCCTGTCTCAAAAAACAGGGCCAAGGATTTAATTTAGTGGTGTAGGCGCCCGCCTGGCAGGCGCAAGGTTGTGAGTTTGATCCCTGGTACCAAAAACAAAAACAAACAAACAAACAAACAAAAACCTGTTATATTTATACAGTATTTTACAGCCTAAGAAGCATGTTCATACTCTTTCTTACCTGACTCTGGCCATGACCTTGTGGGAGTCATTGTGAGTTGGAGCAGTGTATCTTCATTTTGTAGATGCGAGTCCCAGAAAGACTAAAGGACTCACTTAGTTCACCTCCCTAAACTTGCGAGTACGGGGCCTGAGTGGGAACAGCCTTCCAATGACATTTCATGCACCCAGTAAACCCTTAACCAATAATCTTAGTACGTCAGAGCTTATTTTGTGTCTCTGGCTTTTGCACAATACGTTGTTTATGTTTGCAGATGGTGAGAGCGTTTCACATTATGCTATAGAAAAAGCTCATTTCTCAAGCTACAAATTTGTGAGAATTATGGCTCCATCTTTAGATTTAATTTCTCTCCTCATTTGGTGGCCAAAATTCAATCTGGTCAGTTTTAACATTTTATCAATAATTTTAAAGTTAGACTCACTTACTTGAGGGTTTCTTTTTCTTTTTTTTCTTTCTCCTATAAGGGATCATGGTTTCAAGCTGCTATCCTTAGCCACGAGGCATCTGGGATGGGTTTAAAGGGTGAATTATTGGGGAGGCAGGAACTGATCTGGCCTCTTTGTAGCTATAACAACTGACTTCTATGAGACACACCATGTATTTTGGGTCAGTCTCTGCCCCCTCAAAATTAGCCTCTGTTGTCAGGCCCCTGGCTGGAAGCTCCAAATTGTATCTCCTTCTGCATTGGCTTCTAGTTCTGTTCTTAAGACCTAAAAACACTTCTTATCTTTCCTCTTTCATTTCCCTCACTTAGCTTGCTTTCCAGAGGTGTGGTAACAAAAGGAATTTATGGAGACTGCTCACATCTCATTGCCCATGGTGGAAAACAGGCTTGGTCATCCATGTCTGATCGCCCATCTCCCAAAGTGGGCAAAGTGTCTGCTGCAAGCCTGGGGCTGCCCAGGAATCTCTCAATGGTCTCTTCCCCTTACCAGTTCTAAAGATCACTGATTTGGGCAGAGTGAGCGGTGGTTCAGACTGATTCCCATGACTGCTTCTGCCATATTTCAGAATAAGCAGCTTTCGAATTTAAGAACTCGTAATGTGTCCCTTTGTTTGCCTGTCCCCTCTGAAACTGTTCACCAGTGAAGGCCATTTGTCTAATGGGCCTAAGGAAGATGCTTGCAGGGTCATAAGGCTAAAAAATGCAAAAGAAAAAACCTCCCATGACTAATATATCAAATTATTATCCCTCCATGCTAAGAAGTATATAGAGATTTGATCCATGGCTATTAAATAGAAAACACAAATGATCATATAACTTCAGCTCCCTTCTCTTAAAGCCAAAGACAAATGGTCCATCAAAAGGTCTACAAAGCTATAGCTGAAACAGTCTTGCAAGTCATATATGCCCAAAGAACCATTAAAACATGCATCATTTTAAAGACCAATATAGAACCAAGAACCTCAGAAATGATTTCACATTTGGTGAAGCCTCAGTAATATAAGTGCAAAACTGGCTCATTACACTTGTTTACACATCAGTCATAATCATTTGCAATACCTGTGTTTTAAGAATGTTAGTAGGTTGTCAACCATTATGGTGCATTTTTAATGTTCTCTTTCCTAACACCTAGAGATGAAATTTTAATATATGGATCACTAAATAAAAAATGCAGAATGTCATCTCCAAGACATACTGACTGATGCAAAATGACTCTAATAAATGTGGTTTGTGGCTATCTTCCAGCAGGTGCTTTCAGTGCTGGAGTCCCATACAATAGATTTGCATTTTCAAAATCACATCAATTTTTATTTAGCACATTTCTGAAAACAGGTGTAGCCACTTCCAATCAGCTGTCTGACTATAATTTAAGATTCTCTTTCCATTAATTTATAAAAGTTTGACCAGCATGTCGCAGAATCTCATTTCTTTGGTGTTTCTTCTGGAAATCACTGTTTCCAGTTCTGCCAAGAACTGTTCCATGAAGGGAAAAACTCACCCAGAACTTTTGCTGGAGTTTGGAGTCACATCACTTGGAAGAGTGAGATAGGTCTTGGGCCAAGCTCCCTTTCTCAACTACATTTTGGAACAGGCAGCTTCTCTGTGGCTGGAGAATTGATTGATTGCTTGATATTTATTGAGCACCCATGGTGGGTTTAATTCTCAATATATATGAATGCATTAGTAGTTTTCTTTCCCAACCTGAATTACAACACCTCAAGATGTTGCCTTTAGTATATTCCGAAACAATTCTTCCTGGAATCAGTCCTATGTTTTTTCAGTAAATCTGATTTTATCAGAAGCTCCTTGTCTTGTGGACTCCAAGTACTCACCAGTATTGAATGTACCCTCTGTCTAGAATGAGAATTTCTTTGTGTCATACATGAGATCTGTGGGAGCCAAGTCCCCCCGCCCCCGCCCTCTGCAGCAGACATTGGTGGATTTCAGAGCAAAAGTCCTCTGGAATTGGGACGAATCCCATAATTCTATTGGGGGCAGGAATAAAAAGCCCCAGTTTGACAAAACTAATAGATCATCTAGGCTTCCAAAATTATTGCCCAGGACGATTGCTTTCCTCTGGGTTAGATGATTTCATTAATTGGTGTCTAATTCGTAAGCCTGGGTTATTTATTGTAAAACCAAATAGAGACCATATGACTTTGAAGATCTGATCAGACCAGGCTATGTGGGCCAGATACTGAGCAGATCAAGCACCCACCATTAGTCTGTCACAGTCTATTTTTCATTTGCTACATCAACCTTGTGCAAATCTTCTTGAAGCAGAGCTCACCTGTTCAAGAACTCTTCCCCGTCACCTCCAACATCTGCAGATGTTTTGAGATATGGGCGCATAAACCAAAATCTTTAGACGTACACTTAAAATGGTAGAGTGGGAAGAAGTACGAGCAGTCATCTTGTGCAAGCCTCACTTTAACACATGGTGAAATGACTTGCCCAAAATCACAGAGCCAAAATGACACCCAAAGGAGAAAATTATTTTTGTACAAGTTATGCCTAAGTGGTTTAGCCTTATCTAGTCTTTGGCAAACATCTCTCATTCCCAGAAGTATGCTACATTTCCCCCATCACTTTACATACTTAGTAGGCTACAAAGGTAAAAATAAGGTAAACAAACATACCAGTAAGCAAAAACTAATATATATTTTGGAATATCTCAAGTTTCCTACTCAGAAACAACTACTGTCACTATTTTGGTGCATTCTTTCTTTTTAATTTAGTCATAGACACATGACTTTTCATAAAACTTTGTGTTAATATTGGTAAAAAGTAGTAGTCATAAGACTTTTTTACTTCATTGTACAAGCACAGATTACGATTTTGTATTGGTTACAGGAATCCAGGGAGTTAAGACACAGCCTTCTTTCTGGTATATGTAAACATCAAGTTCTTATTTAGATTATTCTTTCATAGGAAGCCCAGGACTCCAAATTCAAAAATAGTAACTTTTGATCACAAATCTTGTCCTATCTTGCTGCTGCAGTGACTTCTGGCACCATTAGCACAGTCCTCCACAAGACTGCCCTAACTTCATAGTCTCAAACTGCAAGCTTGGTATCTCTAGATCATCTACATTTATGACCAACAGGCTTTAAACTTGAAAGTTCTCATTACCTCTTCATATTTGATCATTTGCCAAAATGATTTACAGAACTCAGGAAAGCTCTATTCTTATGACTACAGTTTTATAAGGTGAGAGGATAAGAATCAGAACTAGCCCAAAGAAGGCACACACACCGAGAGTCAGGGGAGTAACGCTTGTGCATCCTCAGTCAGTCACATCGGTGTGTGACAATGTGGAGAATAATACCAATCAGGCAGTATGCCCAGCTGTAATGTGCAAAGTTTATACTGGATATCATTCAGTAGGGATGACTGAATAATTTTCACCTACATGGCTCAATCTCCAGTTCTCTTCCCTGTAGGGGATGCTTCCATCACGACACTCCATAGTCTCAATGGCTTCATTGGTCTTTCCAACCTGATCATCTCCATTCTGAGTCATCTCATTGACAGAAACCCAGATGTGGTGCCAGAAGCCCACAGTGAGTAACAAAGACACTCCTATTCCTTTGGGACTCCAGGAAGTTGAGGCTGCCTCCCTGAAGCCAGTGAACACATGTCAACCCAATTCCTTCATGCATGGAACCTCAATAAAGACCATTGCTTCCTTTTACCATGCACTCACCTGCAAAGTGTACTTTTAGCAATCGGCGAAGCATGGATTTAACTGATGAAATATGCAAACGTATAGATAGACATTATGTCTTTGGGTTAAATGAAAACTCAGAGGTCTCTGACTTTAAGTGTCTACCAGCATTATTCACCATCTCTGTGGAGGGAGGAAGGAAGTCTTCTAGGCATGCTTCTCATTTAAGATCTCTGATTCTCCTATTTGGGTAGCCAGGCTCTCAACTTTCCAGATTGTCTGGGACGTCCAAGTCCTCGGTGTTGGTCTCATCTGAGATCTGTACTTGTCTCTTCCTCATGGATGGTCGTTGACCATTTAATTTCCTAATTTGGTCACTAGGCAAGACGTTAGACGGGGCATATGGTTGGGAGAAAGCTCCTACTATTTCATTCTTTGGCTGCTGCTGCTTTTTATTCTTCCAGTTCAGCTGAGTATTTCCCCTCCTTCCAAAATATCAAGAGGAAAAAGCGTGTGTTATAGGGAAGGATGGTGAGGGATGGATGAGGGGTGAGGCGGGAGTGTCGGAGCATCAAGAAACACAAACTCCTGTCTCTGGAATCACAGATCTTCTAGTCTTTTTGTTTAGCACTCCCTCTAGTGACAACAGAACTCTCCCTGGTTACAGTTAGAACACAGAGTAGAAAATGTCAATTATCTTTAAAGAGGCATAAAACGTTGCATGGTTAAAGAAACAAGAGAGTGTCTCTATTTGGAAATAACATATAACCTAGGACTTGAAGGATGATTATAGTCTGGAAATGTGAAAGTAGAAATATCACATTAGTCAAGACATGGAAAGAAAGACAATCAGGAGAACAAAGAGCTGACTGATGTGATTGAGATTTTGAGCTCAAACAGAGGAATCATGGAGAAGTCAAAAGATTCTCAGTTTCAGGGTCTGTGGAAAGTCAGGTCAGGGATCAGAGGGAGCCAGTGGTCTGTGTTGTACTTACTGTGGAAGGGTTTTATCATTCCACTCCTGAGAACCATGGGCCTGATCTTGTTCCTTTCCCATTCACTGAGCAGGAACATATGCGGACTGTCCTAGCAGATGGATGTTTATCCACTGTCCACGGTGCTCTTTACGAAGCAAAGCTCTGTTTGATCATGTGCTGTCTTGGAATCCATGCTTTGGATCTGGGACTTCTTCATTGGTGTATGAGAAAAAGTCATATAAATTAGGGTACTGATAATATTTGGCCATGAAATACTGACTTGAACATGAAAAACAAGTTTTCATAGACAACTCAAAATGCTTCTCATGTCTCTGCAGAGAAAAAGTGGCCAATTTAATTCTGTTTTGATTTTCTCTGATGTGTGACCTGATGTGCGGGCTGGATTTCCAGAGCCACAGTTGTGCCAAATCCCGTTAGAGTTAAAGGCACGCTTATGCCCAAATATGGATCTCTTGTGTTTTGTGTGGACCATGTGCCTGGGTCCAACTGTCCAATCCAGGGGGGACTCCTTGCCAGGGCTCTAACAGACACAACATAGACCAGCATTATGTGATGGATAAACAATGTTGCCTGAAATGACAGCATGCGAATAGCTCAGCTGGTAGATCTGTGAGCAGGAAGTATGATGTAGCCGTGAATGGCTGCTCCTAAAATCACAATCTAATTGTTTCCTGCCAGCTCTAATCCAGCCTCTAAAGCAAGACAAGGAAATTCTTAACTCCTCTCTGGAGCTTCTAAATTATACTGTCTTCTAAGAGAGGCTTATGAAAGTTAATTGAGCCTGGAAAAGAAAATGCAGAAAAGAAAAAAAGGAAGAAGGAAGAAAGGAAGGGGACAGACTGAGTGAAGGAAACAGTTAAAGGAGAAATACAGACTCGGAAAGAAGAAAGCAGAATGGTAAAAGGAGAAGGAGGAGGAAGAGACTAGAGGGGATTAAGAAAGGATTTAGGTCCAAACAAGACTGAGAAAAACTCCCAGGGACCAGGACCACCATTTGGGAGACACAAGCAGAGCTCTCTGCCTGGTTTGTGTTTTTCCTGTCATCTGCTTTAAGGGAAGCTGTATTTTTCATGCGCTAGGAAAGGGTGTCCTGGTGATCTCCCTACCCCTTACCTGCTGTGGTCATGCTCGACCCATTCCAAGCCAGTGGAGTATTTGCTCATGCCAATTCAAGAGGATCAGCACCTGACACTGCTAAAGTCTTGGTGATTTGCACTGATTTAAATGCAAAGCTTCCAGAACTGTAATCTGCACATCTACTTAATGATGCTGCCAGCCTGGGTATAATTCAACTTACAGTGCCCAAGAAAATTGGTCAGGGGTAGTCAATATGTATATCTGGTGTGTGTGTGTGTGTGTGTGTGTGTTACACACACGTTTTATTTGTATTATTTCTCCTTTTTCTTTATGCTCTTCCTCCTGCAAGAAGCCATGGGTCCTTAGCACATGTCTCACACGTGTATGACCGAAGTTTTTGTACATGTGCAGTTTAATATTAGTCCACTAAGATCCATACTCCCTCACTTATTCATTTATTCACTTACCGTGCCAGGCTGTTTACAGAGAGAAAAAAGATCGTTGGCCTTACAGATCCACAGTCCTGTGAGCTTCGGTTCAACCTATACAATTAGTTGCTGCCTCCTGCTTCCATTATTTATTTATATACACTTGTTTCCTCTGTAGAGACCTTCTCAAAATAATTGCATTTGATGTTTGAAATCTTTGAAAATTATTCTCTTTAAATTTCACCAGGCTGATGGATAGCAATGAGCATTACATGGGGTGGGGTGAATGAGGCATCTTACATAGAGTGTGTGCTCAGTAAATACTAATTTGCTTCCATTTTAAGAGAAAAAATTGTCATATTATATTAACGCAAATTCAGACCATCCAGTAATGAGGGCTGATGATCAGCTCCACTTACAGATGTGTGATTTTTAACTTCTCTAAAATTTTAAGTTTCCTCATTTGTAAAGTCAGGATAAGGAAAAATTAAATGAAGTAAGCTTGCGAAGCCCTCACCATCGTGACGGGGCATAGCGAAATTTCAAAGATGTCGCGCCTCACGTTCAACTCCTAGTGTGAGGCAGACTTTGGCACAGAGAGTCATCTAGATGGATCTGGGAAAATGCTGATAAACTAGAACACTGGGCTAAAATGATCAGCAAGAAATTAAAACTGTGTGGTTATAAAAATCAGCCCATAGATTACAAAGAGTCGTATGAGTTTCGTTCGTGAGTAGGGGCTGGCTGTAGTGAGAAAGGCCAGAAGCGGCGGCTGGTGAGTCAGTGGTTAGCTGGTGAGAGGCTTGACCACCACTGTAACCAGTGAGCTCCCGAGCTGCATTCAGAGAATGATTCCAGGAAGGAAAAGTAATTTAACTCACTCTACCCCTACATTATAGCACAGATTGTTGTGTTGTGAAAAAATGTGGACAGACTGTGAGAATCCAGAGGAGAGAAGTTCAGAGCTACAAGAGCTTGGAGCCACCTCTCCCAGGAAATAGTTTAGTGTATTCATTAAAAAGTATAGTTTTGAAATTAGATAACCCTGGATTCTAGCATTAAATACCTTTCTTACAAAATGAGTCACCCTGAACAAGTGATTTGATTTCTCTAATTTTTCACCTATCAAGTAGATAATAAAATAGATATTATATTTATTAAAGTAAAACTGCTGAAACAAAAACACAGACTTCTTACTGACTCCACACAGCTAAAATTTATTTCCTACTTGCATCACCATCCAGTGAGGATGTCCCTATGAGGTGACCTTTCATGTCACCCAGGGATCCAGGGTCATCCTAACTTGTGGCTCTATCTGCAAATGAACAGGGACCATCTTCTTCATCTCTGTGGCTTGAAAGTGACATAAATCATTCTACTCACATTCCATTAGCAGGAATCCCATCTCATGGCCACAGCCAACTGCAAGGGATTCGGGGAAGTATATTCTGTGCAGCCTGGTAGAAAGGAAATGAGTTTTAGTGAATACATTGCAATCTCTGCATAGCCCAGCATTCTGCTCACCAGTTTCCCATTTCCCTCTTTTCCTACACCCATTCCTTTCCCAAAGAAGACACCCCAAATCCCATCCAGTGACTGTACCAGCTCCATGTCCAGCATCTCTAGAGGATACATAATCCTTTCTATCATCTCTAGAAAAGATCCTTGAAGTCTTTTCTCTGTGGGAAACTCTGCCTGTTGTTCTCCATGGCCACTGGCTCTGCATTCTCAGAAATTCTCCTTGTGCATTATCCCCATAAATATGACTCTTCTCAGGCTGTTTGGCTTCCTGATGGTATAAATTCAGGAGTGTGGAGATTGTTTTAGAGTTTAAACAGTCAAAAGAGGTTTGCTTTTGTGTTTTGGTCCACATGCAAGGTTTCTTTGGCAATAGAATGTCCTTGGAAACTTAGGAGGATTCTGATTTATTTGCTTCAGCCAACATCTTATGCTAGTAAATATACACATTCTCAAATTTTATTTTCAAACCTTCATATTCCTTTGCTTTCTTGTCTTCATGCCTTTCCACTGAAATCATAACTTTGTTGATGTCACAGTATGTGGGGAGGTGTGCTTTCTTTATTAGCACAGGTTTGCAATACATACTCTCCTCCTGGAGAGTTGGGCCATGTATGTGACACATCTCAAATCTTCCATCCCCTTACCCTCCTGTCAGTCCCCCACCCCAATCTCTCAGCCCTTTTCCCACTTGGGAAAGCTCTATCACCCAACTTCTTATTATATATCTGTTATTTTGCTCTTTATTTTAATTTTGGATTTCTCTATAAAAGAAGCTATGTCATACTTAAGCTTGTGTGTCTGATTTATTTAGCATTATGGTCTCAAGGTGCATATCTGGTTTTTGCTCCAGGACTAACTCACTTTTTTCAACTAAGAATTCTTATTGGACCATTGTCACCAAAGCAGTTTTTGTACTGTTTGGGGTACAAAGTGTATCTTACTTTTGGGAATCCAGAAGCAATTGGCTCTTTCAACTTTGTAAGATGCTTGATCCCTGAATTTTTCTGCTCCTTCCCAACCTTGTTGGAAAATTAGCGAATTCTTTTCTGACTTCATCTCTTCTTTTTATTATTTTTAATTTTACTCAATTAGTACTCATTTGCAGTCCATGAAGTTTACATTCATCTTGGGGAGCAGGTACACGTACATAATACAGCCCATTTTTAAAAATTCTCCTCCTCTTCCCGCCTACCCAAACCCATGTCTTTCTTGTAATGTCTTTCTAGCCATGCCACTATACTGCCTCTTTCTACCACTTTGAGAGCTTCTAAATGGCTACGAAGTGACCTTAAGCTTTTGCTATGTCAGACTTTGGCTCCAATACCATTTCTGTATTAATTAAATTAAGATAATACCAGATACTATAATGGGTAAACTTTAAATTTCTAATGGCTCAATGCAAGAAAGTATTTCTTATCCACAATGAAGTCTAATACAGTGAGGTGGTGATGCGATCTTTCTAGTACAGGTTCCCGGGTCCCTCCCACCTTGTCTTGTCTCTGCTGTCTTTTGACCCTCGGAGCTCTCTCATTTTCCAGCAGATAAAAAGGGCATCCTGTTGCAGAGGGGGCACTGTCTTGCTTCTTACCTGCTTCCACTCACGCTCACTTGGGCACATGGCACAGATCACGTGGCCAGGAAGAACAGGAGACAGGTTCTGATGAACTCCTAGCAGCACCTGTCATGCGTGTGTAAAATGCTCTGCACATGACACTCAGCATACGTTTATGTCTGTCTCTGCCACTGTGTGTTCGTTGGGTGCCACAGCAGAAGGAAACGAGGCATGGTGCTAGCCCAGAGTGAGATGCCTCCAAATGTACTGCACAAGAGGAGACTGATGCCCTCTGTGTAGCCCGGGGGACAAAGCTGCAGCCCGGGGTGGACGAGGCAATTTTCCATGAAGACAAGGAGAGTATTCTTCTAATTAGGAGTAAATCCTAATGCAGTCTTGCTTCAGAGATAGTTAAAGCTGATTTCCTGGGAGTGCAAGAACAGAGGCTGCTGGCACATAGCGGTGAGGAGGTTCCTGCCTCGGGGGACACTTCCAGCTGTAGGACTTTTGAGGCCTCTCTCCACACTGATACTTCATTTTCTATGTGGAATAGTGGGCAAAAGGGACTTTTGTGATATCTTTAGTAATGTGTTGCTGTCTGAGATTGTCTACCTTTAGCCAGTAATTACATTCTCTGCCTTTGGGAGTATTTAGTTTCTGTTCAGATGCTCTCTTAGTAAAACTGCCAGCTGAGCTCCTTCTAAGCCGACTGCATGGTTAGTGTTCAGAAAACAGACTCAGATGTTACACCACCCACCCACTCGTTCAGTCCTGAGACCTGGGAATTATCCTCGCCTCCTCCATCTCACTCACTGCCATGTCAGACCAATTGCCAAGTACTCTCCCCTGTTTTCTAAATATTTTCCAAATCTATCCACTTCTTTTCATTCTCACTTCTATCATCCTGGTGGAGGGCACCATTATCTTTCACCTGTATCCCCTCATGTCTCTCTCCAATCCATTTTTCACACAGCAGCCAGAACAAGCCTTTCAATACGCATCAGTCCTGTGAGTCACAATCCGAACATCAGTGGTGCAAGAAATCTCCCTGCTCTTTATTATTCATGGATCACCTTTCTCCCCACTCTGAAGCCTCATGCTTCCAGGCTGATAGAAACTTTATCCTCAAGTGTTCTTGAGGTTTCCCTAGCTGGAATTGTGTCAAGCATCCCTGCTTTGGGGGCCGGCTTGGAGGTGGCACTCTCGGCATCTAAATAGATATTCCCTGATGTGGTCATTGCCCATCTTTATCTCGATTTCACGAGTGTTTCGGCACCCGGAGGTGCCCCTTCCCTGAGACACTGCTGAGACACTGCTGAGACATGATCTCCAAATACTCCCTATTCCAAGATCCACAGTCCACTCTCCTTTGCCATCCATCTCCACTGAGCTCCATTTTTCTAACCTGGAGGGCAGCTCAGGTCTTCTCCCCTCCTCCTCTCAACCCTTTCCTGCTTCCTTTGTGCATCTCCAAGTTCTCCTGAATTCCTGAGTGTTTGGAAATAAAAGCCAGACATTCTTACAGCATGGGTCTTCTTACTGCCTGCCTCCTACAAGTCATGGAAAGTTGTCAGATGTCTGTTTGGAAAGGTTAAAAAAACCCAAAAAACCAAAAACCAAAACAACAACAACAACAACAACAACAACAAAACAAGACACAGAATAAAACACAGAAAAAAACACCTGAACTGTTTCAAATGCTCTTGGGACCAGGTGCAAGTCAGCTTGTCACTCCTCACTTACTCATTTCCTCCCATTGCCCTTGGGGTCAAAGTAGAATGACTCTCTCGAGGGCCGTGGTGTGGTGCTGTGTCTGCCTCACTCTGCATCTCCTTTTGCTTTCTTCTCCAGGCCACAGGGCCATATCAGAATCTTCAGATCCACTGGTCCTGGGTTAGAATTCTTGTCCCTATCCTTCTCCCATCCTGGTTACCTGCTGCACAACTTCTAGGTCCATCTGGCTAAGACATGGTCCTGACAAGGCTGGCTCTCCTGTCCTGTGATTTCACATAGCACCTGTATTTATCCATCCTCAGCCTAGGTACACAAAACTGCGCATGTGCTGTTCAGTGAGATAAATTCTGTTAGGTAGTAACGGTGCCTCATTTAGCTCCTACTCTGTTTCTAGCAGTCAGTATGGTGCCTGGCTGTTCCAAGAACACTTTCTGAGATGTCTCAGGTCAGACCCTCGTGCACCATCTCATTGTTGGGTGGTGTGCACAGAAGGCTATGTGAGCATTGTGTGCACATGTATGTGTGCACATGGTATGTGTGTGTGCACACGTGTATGATTTTCTATTCTGGTTTATCCATGTTCTTGCTTTTTCACTTTATGGAGTTATAAAGAATTTGCTTTTAAGCCGTGCTCATTTATGAATTGCTCTGCAAACATGATCATATTTTATCCTTGCTAGAAATTTGCTCTTTATTCAAAATATTTGCATGTTTTATTCTTGGATTTGTTCCTACAGCTGTCTCCATATCCTAGTTTCTGTGGGAGCAGAAGGGAAAAACGGAGGTGGAATAGATAGCATTTTCTGAGAACCTGACTCAGAGAAGCAGTGGACCCCAGCCCAGTGGAACTCTGGGAGCAAGGACATCGAAGCACTGCTATTTTCATAGTGTATATTTGTTTTTAACACATTTGGAGCTTGTTTCACAGAACTCACTGTGTGCAAAAAAAGAAAAAAAAAGAAGAAACAGGAAATGAAAAAGTCAGAAGATAGAAGGTCAGATGAAGTTCCAAAGGCCTCCAACATCAGTATTTTTTCCAAGGGGGAAGAAAGCCAACTTTTCTTAAATGAAAAGAAAACCTTGCTTTATTAACTGATGATAGCTTTATGACAGTTGTGTGATCTGGTCCATAATTTCTAAGTCATTCTTAGGCTTGTCCCTCTGGAATCTCCCTTAGTTACTCTGGAACTAAAGCTCTACATCATGATTTCTATGGTAAACTGACATCTAGGGCTCCTGACATAGTTATATTCACATGACCAAGCAGATGTGAAATGTGTGTGCACCGACATTCCCATACCCTGGTGTCGCACTCTTCCAGGGAGCTATATAACTTAATGGTGCAAAAACAAAATAAAATCACTCTGGTCCTACCACATAAATAATGCTTCAGTACTGCCAAGAGAAGTTCTCTCTCTGTCTCCTTTTCCCCTTTAGGTCTTTAAGAAGTTCCTTTTTCTCTGATGAATCCTGGATCTAGCCCTAGACATTTTTAAAGTGGAATGTAGAAATCCTGAATTTGAAAAAGAACAGTGCAATAACATGAAGATGTGATTTTTCCCTAGAAATAGTGACATTTGGAAGAGGAAAGCCTCTGAAATTATAGAATTAAACATTGCAGGCTTAAGATAGTTTCTCTTACAGTAGATGAGTGAGTGATCCCTAGGGCAGGGATAAAGATTCTACTTGAAGAAAAATGATTATGGACTTGAAATAGTCTTATAAATAATAGGAAAAATACACCAGCATTGTAATCTGTCTTCTGAAAATGTACTCAGTCTAAATTAATCCTGAAGTTGGAAAAGTATGTACAAAGAGGCTAGTGTAATTTTACTTAAAAGAGCAAAATAATTTAATGGCTTTAAATAATTTTCTTAATGCAATGTCATGCAATACTTAAAGTCTATGAAGAATCAGTAAAGGCATGGAAAATTTTTATGTTGCATGTTAAATACAGACTGACCATAAACATTTACTAATAGTGTGAATACAGAAAAGAGCAGGTAAAAGTCCACCGTCATTGAAATTATGTTGCACTGTGAGTATTTGGATTACAGACACTTTCCTCTTCCCTGGCCTTTAGTGTATGTAATGCTTGCAATTTTATTTTCCAATAAGGTATCATTTTTACCTACTTTTTTTCTTTCACCTATCCATTATAGATACTTAAAGTAAATTAGATTAATGATTTGGGCTACTCATGAATCATAAGTTGCTATTTAGTTATAAAATTAAAGAGTAAAAAATTAATAATACAAAAATACCAAAAGATCTACTTCTATTCTTGCTGCCCTGGATAAAGCAATACCAATGAATTTATTTTGCAAAAGAAGAAAATTCATAATTGCAGTTTAAATCTAGGGTGGTAGATCCAAATTTCATATTCACTGGTGTAAGATTTTCTATCTGAATTTCTTTACTTGATGTCCACCTCATAGACTGAAGAAACAAGTTCAGTCAGAATAATTATAATACAGATCAAAGATCACAACACTGTTGATAAAACCCAGATACTACTTACTATTAACCAATCATTTCTCAACAACTCAGTGTCATAAAATCTTTAGAATTGTTCCCAGTTTGTTGGCAGAAATATGGACTCACAGTGTACAAGTCATCAGGACTCCAGAAAAATTCCTTTTATAATAACACTATCAATTTTTTCTGAACAATATGTACAAATGCAATCTGAACATATTCTGTAACCATCTTAGGGAAACAGAGCATATTTGACCTAAATAAGGGATCACATTTAAAAAGCAATTGTGAGTCAGATTGATTAAGATGTAGAGGCTTATAGACAGGCTGCAAGTGTCCAGCAAAATCAGTGAGAATTTTGAGCAACTCATCCATGTCACTAGTCAGTCCTTTCCAAACTTGGCTCACATGTTAGAGGTCTTATTTTATGTAGTTGAAATGTTTTCTTTCAAACTTGGCTGTCTCTGCATGTGAAGTTGTGAAATTCTTTGGACTAAAGCGTCATTTGCCTGTTGCTTTAGAGAAAAAAAGAGGTAAAGAAAATTTACTCTTGATAGAACAATGTATGTATGATTTTGTGCTATCATTTGAGATCACCACAGGCAAAGGAGATGGAAGGAGTTTGGTGCACAGCAAATGCTCCCTTCTCTGAGATGGCAACCTTGACAAGGCCATTCTTGACAGCTACAGCAAGGTGGAGTGGAGGAGCAGGTAGACACTTCATGTGTAACCTCAAATCAAAGGGAAGAGGAAAGAGGCTGGCCTGAGGCTTGGGGTAGTTAGACAGAGAAAAGCATCTAGTATCAGGCTAGACACCTTGATTTTCAAAGGATGTCTTCCCATGAAACTTTGAGTAAGATGACCATCTCTCCTATATTGCTTGTGCACTCTCCAGACTGAAATCCAGGAATGGAACCACAGGGCATGCTGAGGTCCTTTTGATCTTTAGGTTCTACCTGGCTGACATGCACTTGGTTTTCTGTTGGCACCACTGCTAAACACCTGGCAGACAAAAGGTATCCATGGGACTCTTTCTTAACTCCTGGGTTGGGAGAAAGCACTCCCACGGGCTGAGCAGTACATGAGAGTTCCTGACAGTGAACTAGAGTAGCAGAGATGGCTGGATTATTGTTATTTCTGAATGATCCTGAATGACTGTGTTCATTCGGACCAGCTGAAGTTTGACTTGTGGCTCTTCTCTTACCTTATCATGCTCATAGTCTTGGGGTGGGAAATCCTGTGAGACGAAGCAGAGTGAGTGAGTTCTGTTCCCAACCCAAGATCCATAGATGACGTAGAGGTGATGGAATCACTGGCCACCCTTCCCCCATACCCTGACAACCTCAGCGCTGAGGGAAACCTCTGATGCACTTCCACCCCACCTGAAAAACCTCAGCATGGACTGTCAGTGACCCCTTTCGCCACCTGCAGTACCTTGGTGATCTGGTGCGAGCCTCAGCAACCCCTTCTCCCACAGAGAGGACCTCAGTGGGCTGGTGACAGTGTGGTGAGTTTCCCCCTCAAGTAGAGGACCTGAGTGGGTCAACAGGAGCCTCAGCAAACCCTACCCCCAGTTGTAGGGCCTTAGCAAGCCAGCAAAAGTGTGGGTGGGTCTTTCTTCCATACAGAGAGCCCCAGGTAGGTTGACAAGAGCACAAACGAGGCCTTCCCCCTCCCGGAGGAACTGGAAAGAGCCTATGAGAACCCCAGTGACACAGTAGGGTCCTGGCTGGTGTGCACACTATAGGCAGGTGGCTCTGGCAACCTGGAGCCACAGTAACAATAGGAGCTAAGAGTTTGCTTACATCAATATTCCTAGGCTAGTCAGCCTAGGAAGAATATAGGACTCACCCAACAGGGGCTGCAGGAGGAATTCAGGTGATTGGCCCCTCTCCTACATTGTAGGACCCAGAAAATGGGCAAATGTCAGCTGCACGGTAGGACCCTAAGATACACAAAATGGACAGGTGAGGCTATCAGGATTGAAAAGACCAAACTATTAACCCAATAGGTGAAAATGACAAAATGAAAAAGAAAAATGCAATCTCAAATGCCCAGTCCATTAGGAATGAGTACAGCAGACATCAAAATAGAGGACAGTGGAAATCATATGGCTGAAATTTCTGAAAAGATAGCAAGGGAAATAAAGAAACAAATCCATGAGGAAATCAGATAAGAAATAATCTTTCAGGTAAAGAAAGAAATGATAACCTTAATGAAGGAGTTGCTCAGCATAACTAGAGAATACATAGGTAAAAAATTACAGGAACATGGGAAAATGATGGAAACCTTGAATGAAAAATATAGGAAAGAAATAGAATACATGAAACAAATTCAATGAGATATCCAGGAAATTGAAAATTCCATTGAAAGCTGGTAAGACCACATGAATGAAACTGAAGATAGACTTTCAGACCTTGAAGATAAGATTGCAGCTAGTGACCATGAAAGGAAAGAACTTTTAAAAATAACAAGGGATCATGAAATAACAATTCAACAGCTTCAAGACAATGCAGAGAAAAACAATGTAAGACTAATAGGAGTCAATGAAAATGCAAGAGTCAACTCAAATGGCATAAAAAACTATTTGCAGAAGTAATAGCAGAAAATGTCCCAAACATGGGAAAAAATCTTATATACAAATAAGTGATGCATATAGAACTCCAAGCAGTTATAATCAAAATAAATCTACACCCAGATATATGATGCTCAAGATCCCAGAAATTCAGAACAAAAACAGAATATTATAAGTTGTTAGAGAAAAGACACAACTCACCTATCAAGGAAAACCCATTAGAATCACAGCACAATTCTTAACACAAACCCTCCAGTCAGGAAAAGCTTGGAGTGAAGTATTTCAAACCCTGAAAGAAAATAACTTTCAAACCAGATTGATGTACTCTGCCAAATTTTTTTGAAAATGAATGGAGAAATAAGATACTTCCATGACAAACAACAACTGAAGAAATTCATGTCCACCAAATCAACCCTGGAAAGAGTACTGAAAGACATACTAGAGAGAGACAAAAATGAATATGATTCTCAGAAAAACAACAGAAAGAAACCATGAGTCAAGGCAAGCAATTAAACAAGGGGGAATAGCAGGGAACTGACAACAGGAAAATAACATGACAAAGTTAAGCCAGTACATATCAGTTATAACCATCAATGTAAATGGCCTCAATTCACCAATTAAAAGAAACAGATTGACAGAATGGATTAAGAAGCATGATCCAACAATATGCTGTATACAAGAAACACATCTGACTTAAAAGGAAGCTCATAGACTGAAAGTCAAAAGATAGAAAACAATATTCCATGTGACAGGAACCCAGAAAAAAGCAGGGATAGCTATTCTGTTTGCAGACAATGTGAACTTCAAACCAAAAATAATCAAAAGAGATAAAGAAGGTCACTACATACTTGTTAGGGGAAAACTTCAAAAGGAAGAGATAACAATCATAAATATATATGCACCAAACACAGGAGCACCCAACTATATAAGACAAATACTAATAGACATTAAAAACCAAATAGGCAATAACACAATTGTAATGGGGGACCTTAATACCCCCTTGTCGCAGAGAGATAGATCAATTGGACAAAAAAATCAGCAAAGAAATAACAGAGCTGAATCAAACCTGTGAACAAACGGACTTACTAGATGTATCCAGAGTGTTCCACCTAGGAACATCAGAATACACATTCTTCTCAGCTGCACATGGGACTGTCTCTAACATAGACCACAGATTAGCCTGTAGAACATGCTTAAGTAAATGCAAAGTGTATTGGGTGATATGCTATGTATCCCCAAGTCCTCATGTACTTTTGATTGGGCTGAGTCTGACGTTTATGATCAGTTTGTTGTCTAGTGCCAGGATTAATGACGTGACTGCTACACCTGCCCAGGGGTGGAGCTGAGATACAGTGTAAGGGAAGGCAGGTCTTCCTCTTGCACTTCTGTGCTTCTCTCTCTCTCTCGCCAGTGCACTTGCTGCTTGCAGTCACCATGAACGGCAGCCCCGCCACGCCATGCTGACTTGGAGCCACCTAAGTATGGACTGAAACTCCCGAGAAACTGTAAGAATAAACCTTTCCTTCCTTAATTTTGGGCGTCAGGTATTTTGTCTTGGCAACGAGTAAAAAGTAACTAAGACACAAACGAATTGAAATTATCCCATGCATATTATCTGACCATAGTGCACTGAAATCGGAAATTAATGGCAAAAGAAACTGCAAAAGTTACATAAACACATGGAAATTAAATAACACCCTCCTAAACAACCAATGGGTTACTGATGAAATTAAAGAAGAGATTAAACAATATCTATAGTTTGATGAAAATGCAGATACAACATATTGAAACCTGTGGGACACAATGCAAGCAGTCATAAGAGGGAAATATATAGCAATAAATTGTCACATCAGGAAAACAGAATGAGCACAAACAAACAACCTAATGCTACACCTCAAGCTTCTAGAAAAAGAAGAGCAAGTCAAGCCCAAAGCCAAAAGAAGAGAGGAAATTATAAAGAGCAAAAATTAATGTAGTTGAGACTAAGAAAACAATACAAAGAATTAATGAATTGAATAGTTGTTTCTTTGAAAGAATGAACAATATTGATAAACCCCTAGTCAACCTTATCAAAAAAAAGAAAGAAAAAACTCAAAGTCAGGCAATAAGGAATCAAAAGGGTGAAATTACTACAGATCCTGTGGAAATTCAGAAGATCATGAATACCTACTTTGAAAATCTTTACTCACATAGTCTGGAAAACATGGAAGAAATGGACAGATTCCTAGAGACATGTGAATTACCAAAGCTGAATCAAAAAGATATAAAAACCCTAAATAACCCAATGTCAGTTACTGAAATTGAAAATGTAATTAAAAACTTACCAACAAAGAAAAGCACAGGTCCTGTTGGATTCATGGCTGAATTCTACAAGAAATTTAGTGAAGATTTAACACTAAATACTCCCCCAAACTCTTTAATGAAATTGAAAGGGAAGCAATTCTCCCTAACTCATTCCTGGAGGCAAGTACTATTCTGATACCAAAATCAGAGAAAGACCCAACCAAAAAGGAGAACTATAGGCCAATCTCCCCAGTGAACACAGATGCAAAAATTCTCAATAAAATACTAGCAAATAGAATGCAACAAATCATCAAGAAGATTATACATCATGACCAAGTGGGATTTATCCCAGGAATGCAGAAATGATTCAATGTACACAAATCAATCCTATTCAATATAGTTCTGGAAATGTTAACCACAGCAACTAGATGAGAGAGAAATAAAAGGAATAAGTATAGGAAAAGAAGTTAAATCATCACTATTTGCAGATGACATGATACTCTACATAGAAGACCCCAAAAACTCCATCAAAAGACTACCAGAGTTAATAAGCCAATTCAGTAGTATAACTAGATACAAAGTCAACACTCAGAAATCAATAGCATTCTTGTACACAAACAACAAACTCACTGAGAGAGAAATTAGGGAAATAACACCTTTCTCAATAGCATCCAAGAAAATGAAATACTTAGGAATCAACCTAACAAAGAATGTAAAAGACCTATATGCTGAAACTATAGTACTCTAAAAAAGGAGATTGAATAGGATGTCAGAAAATGGAAAGATATCCCTTGCTCTTGGTTAGGAAGAACTAACATAGTAAAAATGGTTATACTCCCAAAACTGTTATACAGGTTTAATGCAATCCTAATCAAAATACCATTAACATACCTCACAGAACTAGGAAGCACTCCTAAAATTCATTTGGGAACAGAAGAGGCCTAGAATAGCAAAGGCAATCCTGGGCAACAAAGGCAAGGCAGGAGGAATCACAATACCTGACTTGAAATTATACTACAAAGCTACTGTGATAAAATCAGCATGGTATTGGCAAACAAGCAAAACAAAACAGACTGAAGGATCAATAGAACATATTAGAAGATTCAGACACAATGACAAAGACACTTAGCCACCTTATCTTTGACAAAGGGGCTAAACATGTTCACAGGAAGAAAGATAGCCACTTTAATAAATGGTGCTGGAAAAATTGGCTTTCCATATGTCAAAGACTGAAATTAGACCCATGTTTATCACCATGCACTAAACTAAAGTCAAAATAGATCAAAGATCTAAATATTAAATAGAAACACTGTACCTACTGGAAGACAAGTTAGGTAAAAATCTTGAAGATACACAGGTAGGCAAAGAGTTCATGAACGTAACGATGACTGCATGGGAAGTACTTCAAAGAATCAACAACAGAGATCATCCTATTGAAAAGTTTTTGCACTTCAAAAGCAATCAGCATCAGAGTTAAAATAAAATACACAGAATGGGGAAGAATTTTAACCAGCTGTCCCTCAGACAAAGAACTTATAACTAGAACATGTAAAGAATTGAAAAACGTCAGGTCCCCCAAATTCAAAGACCCAATTCACACAAAAATGGGCATCTCAGATGAACACACTTTTCAGATGAAGAAATACAAATGGTAAATAAATACATGAAGAAATGCCCAACATCACTGGTCATTCAAGAAATGCAAATTAAAACAACACTGAGATTCCATCTCACTCCAGAAAGAATGACTGCCATCAAGAAATCAACCAATAACAAATGCTGGCAGGGCTGTGGGGAAACAGGAACGCTTCTCCACTGTTGGTGGGAGTGTAGACTGGTACAACCACTGTGGAAATTAGTGTGGAGATTCCTCAAAAAACTAGGATTGGAAGTCCCATTCAATCCACCTATTCCCCTTCTAGCTATTTTCCCAGAAAAATTGAAAACCTCATGCCACAGTGATGTATGTGCAACTAGGTTTATAGAAGCACAATTTGTAACAGCTAAGCCTTGGAAACAACCCAAATGCTCATCAACCATAGAATGGATAAAAAAGATGTAGTATTTTTATGCAAAGGAATATTACTCACCTATAAAGAAGGATAATCTTGAGGCTTTAGGTAAATGGAGGCAACTTGAGACTGTACTCATAAGTGAAATAAATGAAACTCACATTTGTAAATATCATATTGTCTCCCTAGTGTAAAAAAAAACTGAAAGAGTAATAAGATCCAAAATGTACAATAGATATTGTGATAATGAAAGGGAAAGAAAGTGCTCAAAAATAAAGAACAACTGAGATAGGGGAAAAGAGAAAAGGAAGAAGAGAAAAGATTATATGTATGTATAATGCATATGTGTAGTGTGTATGTATATACACACAAGATGGATAACTATACTACTAATCTCTGTTCATTCAACAGTTTGTGCTTTCATTGTTTGTTTGATCATTTTTCATGCCTAAATTTTGTAACCTGAACAACTACTTCTAAGATAACAGTATGTAATATATTAACTAATGTTAATTTTGTACTATTTTTTGATATTCTGTATAGTTTTTATCCTTTTTCCTGTTTTGCTTTTTAAAATAAAAAATAAAAGAGCCAGAGGGTGAAAAAAAAGAAAATTAGATGAAATAGCCCCTGTGGGGATGGGTTATTCAAGAGCTGGTGTGCCCATGTGTCCTGTTCTGGGACCCATCCAAAAGGTAAAATGCCTGTGTTTAGCCTTCCCCATCAAAATCAACACAACTTCCAGAACTCATTCAACCGCACTCTTCTCCTGAGGTCTCCTCCAATCCCCCACAAGTCAGGATAAACAATTTTCCCTTCCACACGCTTGTTTGCATGCACTACATTGTGTGTAATAGAAACTGCATCATACATGTTGATCACCACCACAATCCAGGGTCACTGGTCATGTCCTGCCCTCACTGGACACAAATCAGCTCCTGGACAGAAGTGACAGTGTGCATTCACCTTTATAATCCGTGTGAGGCTCGATGGGTCTGACACAAGGGAGTAACTTGGCTTGTGAAGGGTCTGGTGTAAGGCTGTTACAACACGAGGATTCCCAGCGAATTACGCCAATAATGGACCCTTTAAATGAGCCAAGCTCGATCCAGAGCCTGGGAAGCCAGACAGTGTGAACTTAGGGTGAGAGAGGCCTGGCTCTGCGTTGTGAATGATCTCTTTCACTGCCGTACCTCAACAGTACCTTCTGGTTCTGAGAAATGTCCTGTTTGATTTTGTAAGCTCCTCAGGGAACTGGGCTGTGACTGCTTTACTTACTTACATAGCCCAGCGCCACATGCATTGGGCTACTTAATAAATATTGTTTAATGATGATCACTCTCACAGCAAGCACATCTGGGTGCCCAGCGTGCCCCCAGGAGCCAGGTGCCGGCAGTGCCACTGCAGACACAGCGCACAGACTGGGGTAGCAAATACCTGCCGGGCTTCCCTGTGCCACAGTGACATTGCCACTGACTTCTGTGGGAAGCAAGAAAAAAACAGAACTAATGTATTTTTTTCATCAAACTCGCTGATGGTCTTATATAAATCTTAGTCCCAAAGTTTACAGCAAATGAGGGCAGAGTTGGATATGAACATCTAGGCAGGAAAAGTGTGAGTGAGAATGACGACAATTCACATAATCAGTCATTGTGAGTCTTCAGGTCACTCAGGTTCGCTGCCTCATTACAATGTGGGAAGTTCTCGAAGGACTGACAATGAAAATCACTAATGATTCTGGAGTGAGGCTTATCTGAAGGAAGAAAATTTTCTCTAAAAAAGTGTCTTTTTTTCCCACAAATTCAATTCTTTCACACGTACACACACATACTACTAAAAAAAAAAAAAAAAAAAAAAAAAAAAAAAAACTTTTACAGGAGTTTTTGTATTTTTGCTAAAATTATCTCCATAAAATTCTTCAAAGTTAAATTGTAAAAACAAAACAAAAAATCAAAACCAGCCAGACATGATGGCACATGCCTGTAATCCTAGCACTTGGGAGACTGAGCCAGCTCTGGCCGAAGGCGACGACACCCAGGTTCCAGCACAGACGTGGCTCCGATGCCATCGGGCGTCTCCGTGGGACCAGGTGAACCTGCGACTCTGGACACGGCCCCCGGCTCTGTGCCCCGTGACAGCTCAGCACCTGTGACACAGCGGCTTTCCGCCTCCGTCGGTCGGAGTTGAGTAGACGCCGCTGGGACCCAGAATCTTAACTGAGAACCAGGCACTACAGTTAGTTCCGCTCACCGGCGTCAGTGTGGAGGCTAGAGATGCTAGATTGCTCAGCTAGGGTAAAAGCTAGCAAAAGTAACCTTGGATTCAAACGCAAATTTGCCTGACTCGGTGTCCTGCCCTCCCTGCCCACTCCTGCCGCCCAGGGCTGCTGCAACCCCCAGGTCGGTGCCTGCTGTGCACTGCGCACCTCACCCTGGGGCAGATTAATGAACACTTCGTAGTTCCCGATGTCCTCCATCTGTTTAAATCCCTATGAGAACCTGGACAGGTAGGCATTCATCATCTCTATTCTGCAGCAGAGATCAAATAACTGAGATTATTTCCCGCCTGAGGTCACACCTGGTTCCAGGTGAGTCCACGCCTCCGCACCTTCCGCTTGTGTTACTGTCCACAGTACTTGGTCCACACTGCCCTGTAAATTGTGGCGCCTGTACCTGTTTAATTTCACCCAATAATATGGGGAATAAGACTGTAATCACTGAAGGTTTGAGGCTAGAAACAGTTTTCTTTGTTTTGATTTAATGTTCTAATTGTTTTCATATGATTGTCCCATTTTCTGAGTAGACAAAAATTCACTTTCTGTGTATGGTGTTGAGACAAGGTCCTAATTATAAGTTTTTCCCATATGAAAAATCAACTGTCTGATACCATTTAAAGAACAACTCATTCTTCTCCCATTAACTGAAATATCTCTCTTATAGACATTGAATTCCCATATTATTCACATGCCTGTCTGAATATTTAAGCTACACATTTTGTCTTTCACATATTGATGCTACATTTTCATTGTTGTGTAGTTCTAAATATTTCATAATTTCTGTTTGCTTTTTTTGACTCTGAATTATTTAGAAGTTTAAAAAAGTTTTCCAAACGATTAAATTTGCCAGTTGTTTAAATTTATTCTTGAAATTTCTAAACATTGAATTTATTGTTGTTTAAACTATCACTTGACTAGATTTCTAATTGTAGCACCCTGACAGTGTGATCTGGAAGACGAATGCTGCTTGGTCTAGGACAAGTCGTCTTTAGCAACAGGTGGTACTGAGCACCTCAAATGCTCGGGTCCAAATTGAGGTGTGCTGTACTTCATAGAATTGCTTGAGGAAAAGTAATATTTGAATAAATTGATGAAATTTTTTATTAAAAGTAATATTACTTGCTGCTTCTTCTTTCTTTCTTTCTTTCTTTTTTATTTATGGTTTTTTGAGGCAGGCTCTCACTGAGTTCACCATGTAGCCCAGGCTGGCCTCAGAATTGCAGCCTCCCAAGTTCTGAGATTACAGATGTGGACCACCATGTCAGCCTTTTTTCAATTTTTAATGTTGCTACTATAAGCTCTAAAATTATTGCTCCATTATATTTCTATTGGACACCATTGATGTAGGTTATCTAGGTACTTGCTTTTCGTTTGATGTTTGGTTAATTTCTGTAAATAGTCATGTATACTTGGAAAGGACTTTGGACTGTGTTAGTGGATTCAGAGCTCTACACACACTCCTTAGAGTGAGTCTGTCGATTGAGTTGTTCATCTGTCTATGTCCTTACTGCTTTGTTTTCCTCTTTTACTATTAGATGGGTTTCGAGAGCCTCCTACTAGAAGAGTGTGCTTATTAATTTCTTCTTACAATTTTATTTTTTTTTGTTTTATATATTTCAAAGCTATATTGTTAGATGCATATGCTACATTTTGAGTGAAAAAGTTACTTTAGACTGCCCTACATCAAAACATTGAGTTCAATCTGACAAGACCATTTCTGCTCTTTTCAGGCTTATTTACAACGTTAACCTGTGGCATCTGCTGATCCCCTCGAGTCTCTGCTCCTCCCTCACATGACCTCAGGCTGCTGTGACTCCAATGGCAACAGGACCCTGTCCACATTTTTGCTTTACTGTATTTTTATGCTAGGTTGTTTTTCATACATTTAGCATTAAGCTTTATATAGGTTTTACCACAGTCAATGCATATCTATGAATGTTTATTTTATTGTTTCATTTTATCTTTGTATGTCAAAATAGTCTATCAAACAGTAATTGTCACACCATCTTTGTCTGAATTACTATTTTACTTTCACTCTTTCAATGGTTTACTTTAGCTAGATACACAGTTTTAGGGTGACTATTGTTCAAAAGTGATGGTGAAACAACTGCTTTAATAGACAAAATAATGGGTCCCAAGAATGACCATGTCCACACCCTAATCTCCAGAGCCTATTAATGTTACTTTGTATGACCAGAGGGATTTTGCAAATATGATTAAATTAAAGATTTTTTAAAATTAAGGATCTTAAGGTGAGGAAATTAACCTGCATTATCCATGGGTGCCCAATGTGAGCGAGTCACAGAGAGGACATGCTGAGGGAAGCAAAGGAGTGTATGAGAGAAAAGAAGGGAGGAAGAGAATAAGAGAGTAAGAGAAAGGGAAGATGTACATGTATAGGCTTATACATGCCTAGATTTTCTCCTAAAGAATTTTACAAGAATTGATTTTATTACGTGTGATGGTATGAACAGCTATTTTTGAAGAAGATGAGACATCATGGTAGCCATTGCTGATTTCCTGTCATCTTGTTTTGAAGTCCTATAATGCTTTTATTCTTTGTTTTGACTGGTTTAGTCTGTTTTGTATTATTTGTTTTCAATATGTGTGAAGGTATGGACAGCTATTTTGAAGAGAACAAGAGACAATTATGGTAGTCATTGTTGATTTCCTATTGTCTGGTTTTGAAGGCCCATAACGCTTTCATTCTTTTGTTTTGATTGGTTTTATACTATTTTGTTTTGTTTGAATTTATTGTGTGTGAAGGCATGGACAACTATTTTGAAGAAGAAAAGAGACATTATGGTAGCAACTGTTGATTTCCTGTTGCCTTGTTTTGAAGTTCTGTGTTGCTTGCATTGTTCTGTTCTGATGCGCTTTGTTCTAATTTGTTTTGTTTTGTTTTACTCTCTTTAAAATAAAAAATGAGATAATTTTCTTGCAATTTGAAATACTTAACTAAATTTTTAAATTTTGAAATGTATTTTTTCCCTAACTTAACATGAAAATGGGAAAAAGGGAGATCACTGAATATATAGAGACAACCTCCTATGGCACAATATGCAATTTAGAGAACAAAATTGTGTACAAAAAATAATCTAATACATGTAGTTCCCTAAAACAAGTATTTATAGTGTTAAGGCTGTAAGTCAGCTGTCCTTGGAAATACAAAATGAAATTCCTGAATATTAGGAAAGTTCCTCACTCTTCTTAGTAAACTGAGTTTGAGGAAACTTAATTTTATGAATTTCTTATCTAAATGAAGACTAATGACTAACCTAGTCTCCTACATTCTTGAAAGCTGTTGGAGCCATCTTAATTCTTCTGATGATCTCCATTAACTGGTAATGAAACACAGGTCCTCTGGTTTTCAACATAATCATAACAAATGCTCCAGTAAAACTGTTCAAGGTTTATGATAATTTAATTACACATCTCATTCTTTCTTTCCAGAACATATGTATATGATAGATTTTTCTTCTGTTCTGCATGTTTCTTAAACTCTCTAATATTTTCTATTTTTTAAAGTCTCTGCTATGGTTATATGGTTATATGGGTTAAGTGTGTGCCAGAAGCTTTGTCCCCAGTGTTGTGCTGGTATTGAGGTGGGGACACCATTAAGCAGGGCCTTGTGGGAAACGACTGGGTCTCTGGTGGAGGAATTAATGGGACTTGAGTTAACTGCATTAAGAGTAGGTTGTATACTTCCCTGCTGTGTGCTTCTGATGATTGACATTCTTTTTTTTTTTTTTTTTTGGTGGCCTTGGGGATCAAACTCACAGCCTTGCGCCTGCCAGACACACACTTAAGCTGCTGAGCCAAACTCCCTGCTGTGTGCTTCTATTGGGTACCCTTAGAAGTCTGTAGATCCAAGACCAGTTTTTATACTAAATTTGCAGATTGTGATTTTTATAACATACAGTAATATAAATTCACACTTGAGCAACAAGGATTTGAGGTTCCGTTTTTTACTGGAATCCATCCAAGCTTTCTTACTAGTTCCTTTTGATCCTGGAAAGAGTTTGATTTTTAAACATAGAGGGCCAGTCTTACTAGGGGCTCGCAGCTCTGTGGCAAGTTCTCACTAACTGCTCTTCAATCCTTGCAGGCCTTTGTCTGGCTTTCAAATTTCACTGCAGGGCCAGGGATGCAGCTCATTGGTACTGCACTTGCCTTGCATGCTCAGATCCCTGGGCTCAATCCCCAGAGTTGCACAAGCTCTTTGTAACAGTGGAGTGACCTGGAAAGGCACTGGAGCAGCTCAAGCACGGTGGTGAGCACTGGTATGCACATACTCCTTACGAAGTAGAAGAGGCGAGTAGTTGACATCCGTACAGTGCTCCATCTAAGTCTATGTTTTTTCTCTGATGAGTGGGATTATTTATGGTTCCGAAGTTTAACTATTGAAACCAGTAAGTCAAAAAACAGTTCACAATGAGCTTTTGATCTGAATCTAAGGACACAAAGAAAAGAAATTGCAGGTCTCCCAGTTGGAATGAAAAGTCTCATTGTCTGGAAACACTGACTTAACAGAATAGAACCTGTGGCTATGTAGAAATCTCAGTCTGTGTATGCAAATGTCTAACATTAGCCTGTATTCTTCATCTAAGATTCAGGAAGGAGCTACTTGACTCACCCCAAAGCTAGGTGGTTCCCATTCTCCATTCCATAGATGAGTGAAGGTAGAATTTGAACATTTTTTTCACATTTCATTGCTATTTTTTTCTACCTCATACATTTCACCAAAATTCTGATTAGAATGCATAAAGCTTTTTTGTTTTTCTTCTTTTCCTTTCTGTTTTATTGGGGGAGAGTAAAGTTTGTGACTTTGTAGTTTTACCTTAATACAATAATTTTTTTGATATCTTCCCCCTCCTCCCTTTTTTCCTCCCTTTGTTCATTCCTTCCTTGAAGTTGTGAACCTAATGTCTGTGTCTAACTAAACGACTGGTAGCACACTGGGAAAGAAGAAATAATTGAAAATCCTTCCATAAAACACTGTGCACACCTTTCTCTCATATGTGTAGGTTTAGGAGTATCCAGTAAAGTTTTTCTTACTGAACATTGTTGTTTTACCACATAGTTCTGCATTATCTGGTCTCAGAAAATGAAAGAAACCTCAATCATTCTTTCAAGTGGAGTCTCCAGGACTCCTGCTCTTTTTTTCAAAGAGCAACAGTGTAATAAAACAGCAATGCCAGAAAGTAAGTCCATTAGCTTTCACTTCTCTTAGCTGTATGTAAGTTACTAATTATAACAGAGAGGTCATTCCTAAGGAATTACTAACCTTCAAATGATATGAGATAATTATTCCCAAGAGAATCAAGCAAATTTGTAAAACAAATACACTTGAAATTTCAGACATCAATCTCTTTTTCTTTTTTTTACCATAGCCTGGGAACAAGGGAACTATGAAATATAATTTTACCCCAAGGTCCAACAAATGACTGTATGAAAATAATTTCCTGTCTGCCAACAACAAAAGAAAAAAAAAGGAACGAAAAAAGTCAAACTTTATTTTGGTATATAGCCTAATACTTGTGCAGAATGTTTTGTTTAAATAATAAAAATTCCTTGAAGGACAAAAAAAAATTCTCTTCTAAGTGAAGAGTGTTAAAAAATAATTTCAGTAGGTATTTTAGGAAGCGTTTGCTCTATGTTAGTCAACAATTCAAGCTTAAGTTAGTTCAGGGCGTAACCAAAGAAACACTGACCAGACTTCTGCCTGAGAGTAGCATCTAGCTAGCTGAGTCTCCCAGTTTCCCAGCAAAGCACACATGAAGGTAGTAGAAGAGCTAAAAATGGACATTACCAAAACCGCAACTCAATAGTCAACCTACGGACCAAATCTGAGAATTCCTTTAGGTTCAAGATGAATTATTATATATTTTTAAATGATTAGTCTACCTCTGTCAACAGTGCTTACTGAAAAAGAAAAAGATTTTTTCCCTTGGTACAAAAATCTTGGAAAAAATCCCTTTCAGCAGAGTTCCCCAAACTGATGTGTCTGGAAGTTTAATTCCTAAGAGATATTCTTCTAAAAGGCTCACATAGCCAAAAGTTTGGGTACTTCTGAGAAATACGTCTTCTTTTTTGTAATTCAGGAAAAAAAAATCAGTGATACTAAAATCCCTGCGAGTTCTCGCAAAATAAAAATGTATTCAGGTTTGTGTAGTTCAGAACTTCTGAAGTGTACTAACGCCCACAGCCTGTTTTTGGTGTGATAAAGCCTACTAACATCCTCAGAGCCACAATCCTAACAACGTACTGGAGATGCTGCCAGGTCACAGCTAGGCAAGTGTGACTCCTAAAGCCTGACACTCTCTCTCTTCCTCTGCATTTATATTAAATTTGAGAGAAAATTGTTTTAAAAGAATCTGAGTTAGTATGTGGTAGGAAAGAAGGCTCAATAACCGTGTGGGTTGAGATAAAAATAAAGCAGTATTGTTATGGTTTGTGTCTGGATGTCCCCCCAAAGCCTCATGTGGTCATGGAGGCAGGCTTCTAGAATTTGTGATTGATTCATGGTCGAATGCTGGGATTATGGGTGTGAGTGCTATGCCCAAGTGGGTGTGGCCTACTTACCATGCAAGAGATGGAGAGTCTTCTCTCACGTGCCTCCCTTTTTGCTCTTGTTGCTTTTGCTATCTGCTGCTGCCATGAATGGTTGCTCCTCTGCCACACACACACGCACACACACACACACCCCGGAGCCAGCTGAGTATGGACTGAAACCTCTACAAACTGTGACCTAAATAAACCTTTCCTTTCCTAATTTTGAGTGTCAGGTATTTTGTCCTAGCAATGAGAGAAAAGTAACTAACACAAGTATGTAATGAAAATGAAGGGAGTAAGTTATGGAAGGAGTATGTAGGGCCATACATTCAGATATTCAGCAAATATGATTTAAATAAAAACTTAAAATAATTTAATGAAGGTAGTTATTCTAAACTTTCCATGGAAAAACAGGCAAGAAAAAACAGAAAAATCTGAGTACATTATAGGGAAATAGCCTAATTATTTTGGCTTCTTTGTGTAAAGACAACATGTAAAACCAAGTTGTCCTAGCTCATAGATTGCTCTCAGTGGAGGAAAGTAGAAAACCCAGACTTGGACTTAAATGCGTAAGAGAATTCAGCATGTGACAAATATACCTTCTCAAATTAGCAAGAAGAAATAACACTAACCCTTCCTCACTATGTGCCAGGTGTGCCTAAGCCCTTCACATGTTGTTGCAAGCTTGTACCTGCCCTCTGAGAGAAGAATATTATTGACCTCCATTTGCATGAGGAGCCAGAGGGTAATGAGCGAGTCAAGTCTGGATTCCAGCTGGGCTATAGATCCTCTACTTTCAACTTTTCCACTCATCAAGCTATTAAATAGAAATGTCATCAAATCATCACATAATTACTGTTAAGAAAAAAAAAGCAAGATATAGTTTTAAAAGATACAGAATAACTTCAAAGTATATGTATATATCTATATAATTGCATGTCTATATTATATATCTCTATATGATATATATGTTTACTTATATATATGAAAATAATTAGAAGGAAAATTACCAACAAATTAGTAGTTGGTAGTTTGGGAATTATAGGAGGGCTTAATTCTTTAATTTTCAATTTCATACAATTTTTTAGTTTTCTACAATGACATTTCTTTTGTGATTGGAAAATAAGAATATTAAGAAATAATATTTGGAAAAAATTAATCTGATGTTAAAATAAGTTTACTTCACATGTGACTTAGATTGCAAAGCTCACATTAATTTTTAAAACAAAATATGGACTTCCATAAACTCTTGTGCTATAGCTGGCCCAACCTATGCCCTGGCCCTTTACAGATGCCCGACTCCTTGCCCATAAGGGTACCTTAGAGAAAGAGTTTGAGAAGCACTGAGGTGAGTCTTGCAATGGTGGAGTCAGGTATCAAAGATGATAAAAATAATCTGATTCTATAACTTTTGCCAATGATATCAGATTAATGTATCCATTGAAACAATGGGCATAAGCTCTTATTTTCTGAAGCATGTTCTAGGAAACCCAGATTTCACTCTGCCAAACAAATTGTACTTGAGGCTTTAGTTTTTGACTGTATGATGCATTGGTGGATTGATAACTGGTGGTCAACTTGTAATACCAGTTGATTGGAATCAGTGTGGTTCTGAGTGTGGATGGCCCACCTGAGGTCTGTTGCAAAGATAAAAAGGAGAACTGGAGAGGAAAGGGCAGTGTTGCTGATTCTCTGTGGTGCTGTTGGTTCTCCTGATGCCATTGGTTCTCCTGGAGGAGCTTGTTGAGCTTCTTTCCTAATGTGAACTTGGCTGTTCATCAGAGGAGCTCAGGACCTTGTTGTCTCTGAGAATGGCTGTCTTTCACTTTGGCTACCTGGTCCTTACTTGAGCATCGCTTCCTGACGCCGGAGGGGAAGATGGTGTGCTGTTCGATCTCCAGGAGAAGCTTGTCACAGTGGCTTCCTGATATGAACTCGGCTGTTCCCATCATCAGAGGAGCTCAGGACCTCGTTGTCACTGAGGATGGCTGTGGTACTTTTCAGGGAAGCTCTGATCCTTACTTGGAGTGTCACTTCCTGGCTCCAGTACAGATCCCTGAACCTACTGGCACAGATCCTTCACACCTCTGGCATAGACTTTCTAGCTTCCACCACTTCTCAGTGCACATCCATGAAGCAGACTTGCATGAGACATTGTCATGGGCTCTAGGTCTTCAGCTGGACTCAGGCATGATGTTGCCATGGAATCTGGGCCTTCAGCTGGATATTTTGAAGTCTTTTAATGTGTGGGCAGATTTCCTGAATTCTTTCTTTTGTATTTGACTCTTTGGGTGACGATTATAAAATAATACTGTAAAATTATGTGTCCTGTATTGTCTTTTTCTTCTTGCAAACCCTGATTACAATATGCACGCAGTAGAAACGTGCAGTTTTAGTTTCAATCTTTCCCCAGGCTGCAGAGATGTGGTACGAAGTTTCCACTAAAGTACATCGTTTTTGTCTTCTATCATTTTCATGCCTTCCTAGGCACATCTTGTAGGCACTGGATGAGCATATTAGATAAAGGTGTGTAAAATAGTAAGCAGACTACCTTATACATAGTTAACACTCCTTTTTTATGGATCCTATACTGGCCGGAGCAGTTGATGAGCACTATGGGCATTTTGTCAATGGAAAAGAAAGATGAGAATTTCTTTGATGGCTTTACTTTTACATTAATGATAATGTGCCCCCTTCTTCCTATGATGTGTTGCTAGATGGATAAAACAGGAAAATTCAGAAGCAGTTTGATAAGTCGAGCCTTGTGTTTAAGTGGAAGATATTCTTCAGTGGTGTCTTTTGTGCAATCGAAATGTTCATCCTCTGACATTAGACCCTTTCCCCCTGCTCAGTCTTCTGTTAGGTATTCCACCCGCAGTTCTCACCTGGCCACTGGTGAGCAAAAGAGATGTACAAGGCCAAATCATGATTGCTTTTTCTTTGCACAGTCTGTACTTTGGCTATTTCATTGCATGGAAAAACGTCAGAGGTCAAGTGGCACAATGCGACTAACAAAAGGTTTTATCTGACCTATTTTGTACTAAGTGCAATGTCCAGGTTGTAGCTATCACCCACTTTGCTTTCAGTTGCCTGGCAGAAAGTGAATAGCTTCCCTCGGCCCAATTCCATGTTTGAGTAAAGAGAGGAGAAGGAGCTGATGGATGGTTACATATGTCTGTGGTGTGGAGTTCTGATCCCAGCACCAGCAAGTGGTGAAGAGGAGAGGGCCCCAGTTGCTTTTTAGGATGGCTCTGGAACATTAGAGGACAGAAGTTTCATCTTTAAGATGAAATTTATTTTGTACTCCAGAAGGACCAGCCCTACTAGACCTTCATGTGAATCCTGTCTCAGAAGATATAATTAGACCTTTAACCAATGGACGTGTCTCTTTGTACACAGATAAGGAAACATTCTTTTTTGAAAACCTAGAAAGTTCTTTAAAAAACGTACAATTCCATGTTCTTAGATTTTCAAAGGTGTAGGCCTGCAGTTTTCTTATGTGGAAAAGTGATGAACTTACACTGTATCTCACATAGGAACACTGACTGCAGTAAAACATTGTTTGCTCCAAGATGGAAAATTCCATTACATGCCCGGTGCCAGGGGGTCTTCAGTTCCCCTGGGGGGATTTTCCTGAAAATCCCCTATATCAGCTTTTCTTTTTCAATAACATTTCTCTGTGGGAATTGTAGGTTCAATCCCATGTCAGCAAACGGTCCCCTAATAACCCTTCATGGCCAAGTTATGACTTATCCCCAAAGAAAAATGCTGCCTGCGAGATGTTTTATTGAGGCTAAGAGTCAAGTCATAAAACATTAGCCCTCACACTGAGAGCCTGTTTGCTAAAACACTATTTATTTGTACATAAATATTTGTCTTTTCTTTGCAGGGATGTATTTGCTTGCATATTCAAATGGAGCATATCTGTAAATTTAAAATGTCCAAAGTGTTATAATGGGAATATAGATTAAGAGCTGATCATTTTGGCTGCTAGCTTTTTCAAATATATTAAACAACTCATTGCTTCTTCTAAATAATACATACAAATACACTCCTTGTATTAAAGGTTAACGATTGTATAAAGTCATAAATATGAAAAGTTGACAGACCGTAAAGCTCTTTATTGTTTTTGGCATTTTATGCCGTAAAATTAATTTTTATGCCTATGTGTTAGGTTTATTTCTTATGAAAATAGTTTCTATTCATTTGGTATCAGAAAAATATTATGGTAATTGAAAATATCGTGTGCATACATGTGAATATGATACGTACTTTTGAATGATGCTTGCTAAAATGATAAAAGGTCCATTGAAGCCATGTGTCTGTTTATCTATACTGCCACTTTTTTGGGTAGTACCAGAAATTGAACTCAGGACCTTGTGCTTGCCAGGCAGGCACTATTCCACTGAGCTACATCACCAGCCCTATAATGCCACTTTTTAGGTCTCTGAATCTTTGAATTTTTCCCCCTTTTTGCCCCCCATCAATGTATTTTGTAAAATTTTTTCTTTAAAATTTCTAAAGAAAAAAATCAGGCTTGGTTCCTGAATTCCACTGATAAAGTATGTGTATTTCCCAAGTGCAAACATCTTCTAATTACTTTGGGAGAGAACCAGAGGTTACTTCTCAAAAGGGGCAGGAAAGTAGAGTGGTTATTTCACCTCTTTGTTTCTTATTTCATTTTTTTCCTTCACAATGTCTGCAGACTAAAGCTGACTTTCTAGGAAATGGCCAGTATTGCTAAGATACCGAGGTATATCGTGAAAACTGTATGCATAAAAAGTAGACAGAAGTCATCTGCCCTGAGCTCACATAAGGAAACACATAAGCGGCCCTGACAGAGTGTGTTGGATACATCCATTCATCACGCTCCTTTCTGTCAGGTGTTGAGAACCGGTTCATTACGCTTAAGTTTGAGCTTCAACTTGGAATGCAGTATTTGAAAAGAAGGTGCTGAAAGCAAGTTTAAAACTTCTTTATGACTGTGTTAAAAATAATTAAATAGAACAGAAGAAGAAAAGAAATGTTGTTACCTTCTTGTCAAATCAGCTCACCATGGGCTCCAACACACAATGGAAACCCGGGAGGAAGCGCTGTGGAGCCCTCGGGAGAGAAGTAGACGTGGCGCTGGCTCATTCTGCACCTTTCCCGGGGATGCTGACAGCAATCGCATGGCAGATTCTAACAGCTAAACGTGAGCTGCAGTGAGGTCCAGGAAAGCCGTGTGAAGTCTGCTTACATAAGAAGATTAGTAAATGAAAAGCAAGTTTCACAAAATTTGGATTTGATATTGCGGTCTGAACGACCAAGAAAGTGCTCCATAGCAAGAAGTCGTATTTCTGTTTAGTTCCAACAGGCTTGGAAAATCAGAAGCGACACACTGTGTTCATCAAAGCCTCTCACAATTATAGCTCAGGAATTTGAAACCATCTGAAAATAAAAACTGTATCTTAGGAAGTCACTGTCCTTAAAACTAATAATGTGTTGGGAAACACACATGAGTGGTTGGCAGGGGTTGAGATGAGAGGCAGGGCTGACTGTGGAAGAGTCGGAGCCCTCTTGTGTCTTGACTACAGTTACGGTTGCATGTGCTGCACTGGTCAACACTCACTGGACCATGCTTAAAAAAGAGTTCATTTTATTGTATGGAAGTTAGAAAAACATTTTAAAAATCACCAGAGCCAAAATAGTCTTAAGTTTAAGGTAGAGAAAGTTCATCACTACTTCTTTGGTCACCTTGACATGGTTTCTAATTCGAGACAAGTGGAAGCAAGAAAGACAAATGGGAAAGGAAGTTCTTTTGGGCCTCAAAGTTTTTTACTTTAGGTTGTTGGTAGCACTTTTAAAATTGTCACTATTTTGGAAAAAGATAAGTATAAAAAAAGGGAACTGGGGTGTGGCTCAGTAGTAGAGTACTTGCCTAGCATCTACAAGGCCCTGCGTTTCCCTCCCAGCACCACAAAAATAAATGTTAAAAAATAGGGGAAACAAAGAATAAGCGCTAGAATTGTTACCACCAACCATTCACAAATGTTAACATTTTGTTATTTTTGAATCACTTTTTACATGTAAATAAAATAGAAGATTTTTTTTTCTGTGGGTGAAGTGTTCTTTTTTCTCCTCTCCTGGCACATTTTATATGATCTCAAAAGTGATTTTTCATTTTGTTTTTGAGACAGGGATTCACTACATAGCCCCAGCTGGCTTCAAACTCACAGTGATCCTCCTGCCTCAGCTTCCCAAGTCCTGGTATTACAGGCGTGCAAGATCACACCTGGCTCAAAAGTAATTTTTAAGAAAACAATAGGTGTAAAATTAGGGTCGGGGGAGGATTGCGATTGCTGTCTTCCAGGAAAGCAGTCACATTTCATACAAGCACTCCTCCATGGCAAGTGCTGTTGGGAAAGCTGGCTTAATGTGTACATGTAACATGTGAATGTTCCATAAACACACGGTGACTAGCTAGCTCCACAAAGCTAGTTCAGTCCTGGCAAATCTGCAAATTTGTTTTCATGACTAATGAGATGGGGTTAGTAAGTCCTATGGACTCATTACCAAAAGTTTTTCCTACTTTTTCATCCAGCTTCCATACTGTTGGAATAGGCAGACCAGTTTAGAGCACACAACAGGTCTATACTTAATGGAGTTACTAAAGTTTTCAGCTTTAAACAGTATCAAACTAAAAAGACCACAAGAGAAAAATACAGTGCTAATGCTGAATCTGCCCTCTTAATTTAAAGGAAAATAACTATAGATGGGTTTTCAAGCTGCAAAAATGGCCCAAGCTGTACAAATGTTCTCACTCTTTCTATTTCATGTCTGTCTCTGACAGGAAAATTGCCAGTCCTAATCCAATATACAGTAATTACCAAATAGAGATGTGTCATATTCATAGTCTGCTCTCAGTTACAGGAATAACCTGCTTGCAGCATTGAGAAAGTCACTCAAAATTGCTTTCTTCATATTTTGTGGAATTATCTAAGTCCCAGAGTAGCATATTAGCCTAACTTGTTTTATGTGATTCCGTTTGTATAAGCTTTGGGTGATATAGCTACACAAAGCTGAGGTCATCTTGCTGTCAGCTGTATGAACAAATGGATTTCTCCTAACACCATTAAGAGCAGGAATTGTTTCTTTAAGTTCAAACCCCAGAAAGTGGCGCTGAGTCCCTTTGCACCTATACCTTGGTCTTGTCTCCTGTTTTCAATACTCTCAAGAGAAGTCTTTTAAACTAGCTAAATTTGTTCACACAAAACTCATCACTGGCATTCCACTTGTTGGTCTTCTCTCCCCACAATCCTCTCTTGGTGATTTCAGTCAATCTACTGGTTTCAAAGGTAATCCCTATGTCTGTAACTCCCAGATTTTATCTCTACCCCTCTATCTACTTGGATGTCCGATGCCTTGGTACTCAAGCTGTGGTCCTCAGATCAGTATTACTTGAGAACTTGTTAGAAATGCAGAATCTTAGGCTGGGTCTTAGACCCACTGAATCGGAATCTGCTTTATAACAAGATCCCCAGATTCACATGCACATTAAAGTTTGAGAAGCGCTGGTATATATCACAACTGGAGATTTAGCACATTCTACTCTTATGATGTTATTTATTTTAGAGAACTGTTCTGTCTTATTATAAGCCCTGCATGGTCAGACACTTTATACCTCTAGCACTAAGCAAAGGAGATGTGAATAAATACATACAATGTGTTCAATTGCACTAGGATGCAAATAAGCAATTTTGCATGGAAGTCTATTGCATTTGAAGCTGGGAAAGAGGAAAAGTGACTGAATCATTTTGCCAGCCACTCATGGGCTGAGGCTTCATTGTATATCATTGTGGCTTTATATGCTTGCAAGTGGCACTTGGTGACTTGTTTTAAGTAGACTCACATTATGTTTTAGGGTGTCAATTAAGTAGTGCTTTTGCAAGAATTTCCAACAAGTGCTACAACAATCTCACCCTTTTCTGGTTTATTCAAAATTTGAATTTGTCCAAGGAGCCAATTAGAGTTGCTACTCCATTTGTCACATTCTAAACTGGACATCTGTACAATAATTGGGGCATATCTGAGGCTTTTCCTTAAAATATGTGTTTACTATCATCAGCCTGGTCTTATACCAGATCACACTGGACCTGTGTTTTTCAACATCTGTGTTTTAGTCTAAGCTGTGGCATTTCCTATTCAATTTTCTAGTTTTGTTCCTATATCTGATACTCATTTAAGAGGATTTCACAGGACCCACAGGGTTTGTGAAAATCAATGGGTAGTAAATTTGCCTCTCAGCCAACCTCTGAATGGCCCTCATTTATATCAGGTATTGAAACAAGAAGTGGAAGCCTTCGCGGTAGTGATGGGGGTGCTGCAGTCTATTACCCTCAGAATCTGGGGCTCCAGGCCTTGTGCTCTGCACCCGAGTCTCCATCACTTACTTCCACGGTGAAGAACAGGATGCAAGCTCTGAAACAGAACTTTGCTTTAAATGAATACCAGCATTCGCTTAACTGTTTTCTTTCTTTTTTTTTTGGAAATGTGTTATCTGCCAATGTTTATTGTCCATACAAATAAGTTTCCAATCGAAATGTCATTCCTTATTTTCCAATTTATCACCTATGTCTAATATTTTGCTTTACAGCATAGTTTCCCAGATGTGCCTGGTGACCACTAAGGGAACTTGTTAACCTGCATTCCTGAGACCCAACTCTGTACTACTTAGGATTTCTCAGGGACTTCTGAAGAATGAGCATGTCAGCTGTCTCCTTCTCTACTTTTTAAAGAATTGATACCACTATCTTCTCAGACACAGACAGTTTTATGATTTTTTTAAAACAAAACTTCTAAAAGGAGGTCACATGAGACAGCTATTCTTATGCCTAAGTTGACAGTGGAAAAGACTTCCCTGTAAACTACCCAGCAATAGAAAAAAAAAGAACATTTAAAATCTACTCTCTGGGGGATTCTTAACTGAATCACCCTCTACAAGTATTTATTTATGAAAATATTTTTGTAAGGAAAATTAAGACCTTCTGTGTTCTTCATTTATTCATTCAGGAAATTTTTGAATATTCTTTGGGATCCAGGTCTTATGCTAAGCAAGGAAACAAAGAGCAATAAAATACAATCCTTGCCTCCAAGGAGGTCACAAGCAAGACAGCATGGAGCGCAACGCACACAGCAAGCTGTGGTGAGGACCGTGTAGGCACTGCACACAAACCAATCGTACAGCCTTGTCTGTTTGGAAGAAGTAATATCCTACAAATTTTAAAATGTAGCCAAAATAAAAATTTCAATTTTTCCATGGATATCATTCCACATTAAAGTTGTACTCGTTTTTAAAGATAGAGCCAGAATAAGCTTGAAATTTTCATGGAAACAAGCACAAAACTGGCAGTATCCATTGGACAAATTAATGTAAGAGCCACAATTAACATGGTAGAAGTAGAACAGGCGGACTCCCCCAGCCCAGCCACCAGTGCACAGGGTGGGCAGGGACTGGCTCAAAGTGCTCCTTCCTGTGTTCCTGTGAAGGCTTCCAGCTCCCCCGCAGCGTCTTTCCTATCAGAGACATGAAACCTTGCGCCTTGCACACACGGCACTTCCGTCTTTCACCATCAGCATGGCATCAGAAGTTGCCCTTCTTCAGGCTTCTGTTTTATTTCTCTTCACTTTGCTTGTTGATGTATATATTATCTTGCAAATGCAAACTACTTAATATTAATGTTATTTTTTTCCAAGCAGGGCATAATATCTAATATTGGATTTTCTACCAAGGATGTTTATAGAACTTAATGCCATATATACTTTTTCAGTCCAGATTTTATTTTCCTGGAACCAATTTGAATCTGTCCTGGAAGCACTTCAGGTTGAAAGCTTTCTTAACAAAAATAAATATGTAAATAATACAACAAATCTAACACTAGTTTCTGTGCTATCTAAATTCCTATATAAGAAACCCGATCGTGGCCCAATATGGTGGTACACACCTGTAATGCCAGCACTCCAGAGGCTGAGGCAGGAGGATCACTGCAAATTTAAGGCCAGCTTAGGCTGCATAGTGAGTTCAAAGCCAGCCTGACTGAACAGCAAGACTCTGTCTTTAAAAAAAAAATTCCAATTGAACCAAAAATAAGCACAAAAGTAATATTTGTGTTTTGTTATATTCTACTTGGTATTCCAAATAACTGTATTTTAAGTGTCCTAATTATAAATGGCAAGCAATTAAAGGGCACACACACGACCCTATGTCCAACATTTTAGAAGTTGAAGTCTCTCATTAAGACATGTTCTTATCTCTGAAGGAATCTGGTTTCATTACTCATGAGCTTCATGTACCAGTATTTGTGAAGTAAGGACATTGCACATAATAATTGCAACCCAGCCATTACAGAACTCATGATAAAATTGCTGTGGTCAGAGCCTTGGCCCTCTGGTGGCCAGCGTCTATGTGGTAGGCACAATGTGATCTGGCTAACTGGCCACCTTGTGTCTGGTATCTCAGGGTACCTTGAAGAGGTTGAACCTTTTAACAGGAAGACTAACAGCTCACACAGAAGTTATTTTCCCAAACTATGTGACCACCCCACATATTTATTCCCATTAATTCTGAGTAGTGAAGAAAATAAAAATAATAAAAACCATCAGAGGATGAAATAATTTAATAATGATGTTGCTGCTAATAATAACAACCAGCTTTAGTAAAATGTGGCCCAGCACTGTGCTGATTGCTGTACATTTATTACATCATGACATTTTGTAGATAAGACACTGTGCAAAAAAAAAAAAAAAAAAAAAAAAGCACAACTCAACAGCATGCATGATTCCAACCCCACAAGGGTCTACAACAAGCAGAATAACCTATGCAATCAAAGTCAGATCAGTGGTTGGCTGAAAAGGGAATGAAGCGAGACTGTAGTGTGGTTTGAGGGGAGAAGAAAGTTCTAGATTCCCCTGTGTGGGAGTGGCTCACAGGTGAATCGCTGGAAGATCAAAGCCTCTGGAAAACTTTCAGCCCTAAGGAAGTCGTGGGTCACACCTCTCACAGGCCTAGTTCTCGGGTTTTCCTTTATATGAGATCCAACTGGACTGGTTGTGTAAGATACCGATTCATGGATCCTTCTCAGCATGACTTAAAAGAGTTTTTGGGAGTAGGACCCTGAAATCTTCACTTTAAACCATCACTCCTACTGTTTCTGAAGCAGAAATCTAAGGAGCCAGGAATGTTCCTTGTACTTCCTACTTAAAGCTGGGTGTGCTGAGGACGACATATGTCCAAAGATAGTTCTTCCAAACTCCATCCCTGATCCTAGAAACAATATTCAGAACACATGAGAATGGTAAGGGCTACATTTTTGTCTGAAGGAGTCTTATCTAAGCCCAGAAAGAACACTGACACACGTGGACGTGACCAGGGATCCCCAGGTCTTTTTCTTAGCGTCTCCTGACCTGTCTTCTTCAGGCCCCAGTGATTTTTTTGTTTTGTTTTGTTTTTTGGTTTTGTTTTTGGTTTACTTGAGGCAACTGGTTTTTAATTGATTTTTTAATAAAGGTATTTCTTGCTTTCTTTCACTCTGATTAAGAACTGTAGCATGATCTCATCGGGCTTGGACAAGTATTGATGGTCTGGGGTACCACGGGGCTAATAAAGAGAGTTATCCAGTATTTTTTAGTGACATGTAAAAACTCCCTCATGAAAGATACAGGAGGTTGAGCCTAATATAAATGTCACTAGAGGAACAGTGGTACAAGGGTGTATATAGCTAGACATTAGTGATTTCATTAATGACTGAGACAGGTCTCTCCCAGGGATAAGTGGAGGAGCGTGGCACTGGGGTGGCAGGAGGAATGCAGAGGGGTGGCGACGACAAAACGAAGGGCCTGGGGGTCTGTAGGTCTTCTTAGCTATAAGGGAGAAATCTAATAAAATGTTTAAGAAATACCTAGTTCGACTCTTCACTTACCCATCTTTACTTTTTCTGTTCTCAAAAAACACTGTTAAATTATTTCAGAAAGAATGGGTTATTGAAAGCCAAAGTGCTTTGGGGTTTATCTTCTCTTACTCATTAAATCTCTAAATTTGATGTGCTCTATCCTGCTTGGATTGCTGGGGGAAGGAGGGTTGGAGGTCATGAGAGAAATGGTTTGGGGCACTTCTAGCTGGGGCCTCCAGATCCCATTCCAGTTACTAAGTATTTGGTGCAGAGAAAAGAAAACTGCTCCAGATAAAACTTGCCATGAAATAACTGGTTTTGGAGAGTCCAAGAAACCCAACTATGCCCAAGGCAAGAGAGTTTTTGAAGCTTTTTTTTTTCCACATTATTTTGGGATTTCATGTGCCAGATAATGTCCTATGGCTCTGAGAAATAGAAAACGTTTGAGATCATCTGTTCCCTTCCAGAAGGAGCCTAAGGACACAAAAACACTTCCCACCCACACGCATGTGGCCCTCAGATTTCAAAGAATCAAATACATCATAGTCCTTCTAAAGGTACATTTTGAAAGGTATTTTTAAAGTTTGATGTGTCAGAAATAAACTCAGAAAAAATACTGTAAAAACAAAAGAACAGGATTTCCCTTTTACTTCCTCATAACCCATTGGCTTCATTATTTTCAGAGGATTCTAAGTTAGGGTAGAGACCAGTGACAGTGGAATTTAAACTATTGCCATTGATGTATCTCCATTTGTACCTACAGGCTGCTAAGGCCTGCTGAAACTCAGTGCGCGTGTGTGCGCGTGCTCCCGTGTGTGTGTGTGTGTGTGTGTGTGTGTGTGTGTGTGCGCGCGCGCGCGCGCCTTCTTGTAAAAATGGAACCACACTATGAGTCACATTAAGCACCATGGATTTTACTCTGAATTATCAGTTTTCATACAATGAACATTCTACCTAAGTTTAGTACCATCTCATTCACTCATTCAGCAACTGATTATCTCTGTGCTTCGGTTTACCACTGGCTCTTCCAGTTTTTGTTTTGTTGTGCCCAGAAACAATTATAGACATAACTTTCAAGTGCAAGGTATGAAATTAGAATGACACAGAGTCCCAGGGGATGGATGATCTCTAAAACAATAAAATCATTGACAAAAAATTTGATCTTTTCCCTTTTATCTAATATTAACATTAAAACCTTCTTGTTTCCACAAATAAATACATGTTTTCTGAGCAAATTTAAACACATAAGTAGGCATATAAGAAGTAAAATAGAAAATATAAAGCACCTATGTCTCCTCCTACAGACAAGAGGCTCTAATATACTTCCGTTACCTGCTTACCTACATATTTGGTGTTGGTTTTACATGTAATTTTTGAGAAATGAGATCAAGGTGTATGGACCATTTTGAACCTTGCTTACCCAGTATATGCTGAGCACCATTTCCTTTGACTACTAAATGCAGACGGGAACTTGGGAATTCTCTTTTTTCTCCTCTGTCAGTGGCCACAAGCCTTTGGCTCGCTCTCATTTGTGTCTTTTCTGGGCATGCTTTTCTGTTTCAGAAGATAATGGTAGCAATAACTAGCACTTACATAATCTCAAAACAACTCTTGTAGGCTTGTTTTGCAGATGAAGGAATTGAGGCATCAAAAGTTGCGAGCATGTAGCCAAGACACAATAAAGCCAAACCGAGAATGCAGGCAGTCTGACTGCATGATCATAAGCACTGCTCCCACTGCCTGCGTGTGATTAGAGCGGTCAGAGCTGGCCAGGACCCTCAAGACTTGAACCCACTCATAAAGCTGGGAGATAGCTTGGGCATCACCTTGTCTAATCCTCTCAGTTTCATTGAGGAACTTGATGCCAGTCTCCCAAGTCAGCTTCTGCTGTTCTTTCTGTTCTACCATGCTGCCTTCCCTCTTATTTTTCCTTTTCAAAACTCTGAGACTTGAGTGTTTTGGGACATGAAAGATTAATAACCTCAGTCTGGACTAGGCTGACTGTGGGCAGGCCTTGTGAGAACATTTCCCACACTTTGGTGCCAACAGGTCTCGGGCCTGAACTGCACACCCCTGTTATTCTTTCTAGCTGTGGGCCTCTCTGGAGCCAAGCAGACCTACGGTGACAAACTGAACCAACATTCTGAGAGAAAGACTCGTGGGGCGCTGCTGCCCAACACGTCAAGGAGCCAGCTCTGGATGTCTTTACCTTCACTCTAAAGCTAGTGTCAAACCAGCGACGTGCTGGAAGCACACCAAGCTGACACTTTAATCTCTGTAACTAAATCCATCAGTGAAATACGAATGTTGCTTACATTATTTTTCCTTTCCTAGTCACTTATTAGCGGCCAGAAAAAGTTTGTCTCAGGAAATTCACTTCCCTCAGGATCTTATGCAAGAGCCACAGACTGCAATGAGAAAAGTGTGAGGCTCTAACCCCCAGTACAGAAGTGGGTCCTGTTGGTCAGCTGCTCATGGCTCTGGACGCATGATGTGTCCTCTCTGGACTTACCACCAATCAATGGGGTGGCTTGGTTTACCTGGGTTCCAAGTCTTTCTGACTTTAAAGTTTCTATGGTTATTGCCAGTCTCAAAGAAATGCTAAACTTGCTTAATTTCATGAACTTAGGTACTTATTCATCTGTTTAAGAAAAAATGTTATAGTATATAAGCCATTCCTGGTCCTGAGAATAGGGTGGTTGGCAAACATGCCACCCACCCACTTCTGCTGTGGCAAGTACCACCAAGGAGCAATGGAGGAACAGTGAGAATAGATGAGAGGGCCTGACCTTAGTTGGGTGGCAGGGCATAGTCACTGGGATGGAGTAGCACTGCCCCTGAGAGCTGAAGGGTGTGTTGGCACCAGCTGGATGACAGATGAAGAAATGAGTTTTCCAGGCAAAGAGGACACCGTGTTTGTATGGCCCTGGGCTAGGGAAGATACTGAGCTATTTAAAGAAAGGAAAGAGTACCTGTGGGACTGAAGTATGATCAGCGAAGGCAATGTACTTTCTCACTGTTTGTAGAGTAAAATCCCAACTCTTTCTCTGATCGTAGCTACAAGACTCTCAAAATCTCCAGTCACATTTTTTCATCCCCAATATGCTTCTACCACTTTCTGTAACAAGTCATTTATTGCAGCGTTAAGAGCTTTTAGGTACTAAGCACTTTTTTTTTTCTCTGCAATCACAACGTCTGACACCACTTTACACTTCTGGAATCAGCTTAGCTGTTACCTCCTCCACGAAGCCTTTCCTGCCCCTCCATCTCAAGGAGGTAAGTCCTCCCCACCCCTGTTAATCTCTATCTTGGAACCTGTTCGTTTCTGTCATAGCGCTTGCCACGGTCGTAGTTATTTTGTTTACTTGTTCATTCCTCTAAGACAGGTCCCACGTCTCCCTTGGTCTCATATTAAAGGTTTGGGGTAAAGAAGAGGCAGGTTCTGAAAAAAACAGTACAGACGTTACTAGGGAGTGTAGGCCTTCTTCTGTGACCAATGGTATAACCAATGGCATACATTTGAAGAACTCAAGAGGATGTGATTATATCTCCATGTTAAACATATAAGATTGCTGTGTGGAAACCAAGTGGGATTACAGTAGTGTCCTTGAGAGACCACAGTGGCTCCACTAGGACAGTGGAGTAAAGATAAGCAAAATGGTTGGGTCTGGGTATATTTAGAGCTAAGTCCATAAGATTTGGTAATGGTTGGAATATGCGAGTGAGGGCAAAGGAAACAGCAAACAAGGAAACCTCCAGTTTCTGATATGAATTGCTCCTTTTTCACAGATGTAATTCACTAGCAGAAGAGTAGTGGGGTTATGCAAAGAAGGGCCAAATTTGACATACTATGTGCCAATGAGTATTCCCAATGGAAGATCTGTTAAGGGGACTGTATGATACATGGATCTAGAGCAAGGAAGGAAAGAATGGGCAGGAAGACAAATATATTTGGCAGTCATGGTGGTTTGCAAGTGGCAATGTCATGAGAAACAAGGCATTATGGTTTATAGTCATTTGTCCCACCAAAGCCTCATGTACTCATGAGTGCAGCTTTCATGAGGTGACTGGACCATGGAGGCATGATACTCATCTGTGAATCAGTTTACTGGTGAGTTTATAGCTGAAGGTGATGTCAGGAGGTGAAGGCTGGTTCAAGGAGGTGGGTTGGGAGCTTGTGGCCTGGAAGGGTGTCTCTCCCTCCCTTCACCCTTGGTTTCTTTCTCTCTTTGCTTTGCTGCATACCATAAACAAATCTTCTCTGCTGGGCCCCTCTACCATGTCACCAAGTGCAGCCAGCCAACTAGGGACTGATACCACTATAAGCTTGAAATTATGAACAGTGGAACCCCTGAGCAGAAAGGAATATACATTTTTAAATCTGATAGATAGTGTCAGATTGTGCTCCATAAATATTATGCCCTTTTGTACTTTTACTAGCAGCTCCTCTCTCTTCAAACTCTTTCCTTTACTCTTTGACTCTTTGCCACTGGATTAGTGAGCTATAGTATCCCATTGTAATAGGCATTTCTTCAATTTTGAGTTGAGACTTCCTGATACGGTTTCATATTTCATTTTTGTGTGAATTGCTTGTCCTCATTATTTCTTTATTAAGTTATTTGTTTTTTTTATTTTTAAAGGGAATAAAACAAAACAATAAAACAGTCCCAAACAAAGCAGTGAGAATGATATTGGATTTCAAAAACAAGGGGAAATCACCCATAGTTGCTGTACTGCATATTGTTATCCTCTAAATAGATGCTCAGACTACCATTCTTAGACCTGCAAAGTCAATAAAACAACACAAGCATTGTTTTTTTTTTCATTGTTTTTTGTTTTGTTTTGTTTTTACTTCAGTAGCAATCATCTCAGCCTACATTCCACCAAATCATTTGGTTGCTTACAGAGGAGGGTTGTCTTTGGTTGGCTTCTTTGTTCTCCTCCTGGCTCACTTAGCTGCTGTTGGCTCACAGGAGGGGGTTGGCTTCTTGGTTCTCCTCCTGGCCTGCATGGCTGTGTCTGGCTCATAGGAAAGAATTGGCTTCTTGTTTCTCCTCCTGGCCCACATGGCTGCTGCTGGCTTATAGGAGGGGGTTGGTTTCTTTGTTCTCCTCCCATCCTGCATGGCTGCTCCTGGCTCATGGGAGGTGGTTCACTTCTTGTTTCTCCTCGTGGGCACAACTCAGTTATTTGGTTTTTGTTGTTATTATTGTAAATGATTTGTAAGAGTTTGCTATATATTAAGGAAATTAACTTTTTTGTACGTGCCCCAAAAGTTTTGTGCAAATTTCTCTGTATTTTGTCTGTTCAAAATGTTGAAATTGCTCACCACAATAGTGTTATCTAAAAATTGGAAGCAATAGATGGATGCTTGATAGTAGAATGTATTATAGTACATCTAATTGCTAAAATATTCTACAACTATTAAAGGCAAGTAAAGTAAAACCATGAACTATTTCTTCTTCGTAGTTCTGTGCTAGGGATTGAACATAGGGTATCAGGCATGCCAGAAAAGTGCTGTACTACTGAGCTACACCCCCAATCCATATTTCTTTAAGGAAATATTTAAAATTCTGGTACAAGGAGAAAAACATGAAGTCAGAATACAACGGAAGGAAATTCTACAACTACACCTTTACAGCTGCATAACTGTGTGTATGCGTGGATTATTGTTACAGCATTTTTAATTCAAATAGTTATCATTAGCATCTGACATCATTACCATCATTATACTTTTCTGCATAATGAAAGACTGTGCAGATTTTAATGGAAGTGAGACTGTCTTGTGTTTGCTGGCATGAGCAACATACGAAGGGGGAAGTTTCAGAAGTTTTGTTCAGAGGAGCAAAAAGTTCTCTTCATATGTGTTGGCTTGTGTCTGCAAATGCACAGCAGCAGGTGGAGGAATACAGGCCTGGGTGCAGGCGTTGGCTGGCTGGGGAATGAGATGTGGGGAAGGAGGGCTCAGGTGGCCTCTATGATTTGCTTTCTGTAGTTTTATGCCCTGTAGATGGGCACGCATTACTTTTATAGTACAAAATCTCAAAGTGGCTATTATTAAATTTTTCACTGGCTCACGGAAAATGTTCAGAATGCCAGGCGATAAACATGAGACAATTGAATTTGCATAACAGGAAAAATTCGTATGACAAAAAAGAACAGAATGCTTGGAGATTATCACAGTTTGTGATCTGGTGATAGAACTACAGGGGAATTTTTTCTTTATTATCTAAATTTTACACAAGCTGCTTGGATGACTTTTATCATTTTAAAATAATTAAAACTAAAGTATTCATTTGCATTTTCTCTATTCACTCTATCTAAAATTTAAAAAAAACCACATGTGCACCCAGCAGCAGTCAGTGCAGAGCCAATCAGAATGAGATAAAGCTCATAGTAAACCTGGAAGCTGATACACTGGGGCCGTAACTACGCTGAAATAGAGAGCAAGATCTCAGGGACTTTCATCCTGACTGTTCCATCTACTGAGGGTCTCAGTGGATCATCAGGAGCACTTTATTTTGACAATTCTAAAGATTACCTGACTTCTCCTTGCCTGAAGTCCACGTTGGCCTCTGATTTTTCAGGTCAGGCCCCAAAACCAAAGCCCACATTTATTCCTGCCGTCTGGCCGCCATTCTTCCCTGTATCCCTATGTCCCCCAAATCCTTCCATGCGCTCTGACTCATTTTGACCTCCAACACAACCTTGCCCTCAAAATCATCTCACATTGACCCCATATACTTTTCTGCCATAATCGAACCTTGCCTACCAGACTGGTAGAGGTTTATTTTCAGTTTGAAATGCATTAAACAATGCATAAAACTGTCCTGGGTAACCACTATGGACAGCAGATTTTGCATAACATTCAGAGAAAACAAAACAATATGAAATTTAGAATATTCACAGAATTTAGAATAGTCACTGAAAAGCTTTCTCAGGATGGAACTTCCCAACTTCAGGAACACCTACAATATAGATTTCTGATGTTAAAAATAAAAAAGATAAATTATTTTGCTTTGAAACCACATTAGAGTGATATCTGTGCAGCTTCCAGACAAAAGCCTGCCCGGTTCCTCCATGCTTGACCCTCCCAGGATTTCTCTTACTGCGAATATTAGAAGCAGGTGTCTCTCTGCTATCAGCACTTCTGAAGCCCTCCTTGTGAATCTGGACTTTATTGAAGCGCTGTTTATAACACAGAAGACTGGAAACCACCTACATGCCCATTGAAAGAGGATTTATCAAATATGTTATAGAGCACTAAGCAAACCAAAAATTCTGTAGAACTATACATGCTAGTACAACACTGTATAGAGTATACAGCAACAAGATAGAGCGGACAGCAAAAAAAGCAAGATTTCAAAACTGCATTAGAGTAGCTCCCACTGGGCGGGGGGGTACAACGCTTGTTAGTGGTATCTTGGTACTTGCCATTAATTGGTCCTGGGTGGCACCACAAGTACCAAAATCATTGGGTACCAAACACATTGTTTTGGTTGGAAAGGGGACCAAGTCACGAGGTAATTGGCACCAACTTCTGGCTTGCACATTGAGTACCAACAAATGATGAGTAGTGGGACAAAATTTTCACATCAAAACTCATCAGGTATCAAATTCAATGAGTTTCAAAGCAGTCAAGAACAAAGATGTGACTGCACATGCCTGGAATATTGTAAAAACACGTGCAAAATGAGCAAGAAAAATCTGAAGACCAGGCACCCGATGTAGAAGAGAGACTTGCTTTTTATTGTACACTTTTTTTTGGGCTGCCTAAATTTTTAACTATATACAGAAATTACTTTCAAAAAATTAACGCTTTGGATTGGGGCACACCATATGGTTTGCCAGTGATGTTGCAGAGTTGAGCCAGGGGTTTTTGGTTCCTGCCTGTGTTTATTAAGGTTGGGAGATGACAGACAGCAGAGCAGTTCTCACTTGAAACACTTTTCAGCTTGAATTTGACCACTTTGAAGAGGGAAACCAAACAGACTTTAGAACATTGTTCATGAATCAAATGTGTTCTGTGCTTCAAAGCATTTTAACTCACAAATAGACCTTTCTCTGGATTGACATTTCTCACTTTGAGAAGCTAAAACAAGTAGCTTGCATAGAAAAAAAAAAGTTTAAATTATTATTACTTCTCATCAAACATGTAATGTCAAGTCTGGAAGAAAGAAAAAGAAACTTCCAAAATAGAGTCTGTTAGTGTTTCCATAAAACATGCCATGCACTATACATTTCAAGATACCAGCAAAGGAAGTCTATTAATAGGACTAAGAAAGTAATAATAGGGTCCCACAAAGGCTTGCTCATTTTTAAAAACATGAGAATGAGCTCTTTGCTTTATAATTTTAGAGCTGGTAAAACACTTGCCATCAGGACTTATTTGTGTGGATTTTTTTTCCCATTATAAGGTTGTGTAGAAAGATGTTTTCATGCAAAGTGTAAAAACAATTCAAGAAAACCCCAAAGCCCCAGGTATGCAACTTGATAAAGTGGTCTAGAAAAACTGGATCTGAGTGTGGTCTCTGTATGACTTTCTTAACTCTCCAGCTCCTGTACTGTGGAAAGGCCTGGCCACGCAAGTACTATCTGTGTAAAGGAAGTGTCTGTGTAAGCTTTACAAGTCATACAAAGCCACAGAGTGAGAAGGGTGTGCAACAGGTAGATTTTGACAGCAGTTATCTCAGATCAAACTGATCAGAGCCCCAAACCTCACCCATCAGGTGGCAAGGACATTTACCTACTATAGCAGATGTTTCCTGCTTTGAGGCTTCGGAATCTTTCTGGCTTTAGGCCTGGAGCCCCAGATTGCCCTGGAGGAATGGAAATCCTCCTCATCTGGGTCTTTATTCTAACAGCAGAATTGACCCAAATCCAGCCTGAATATGTGAACATCCAAGTGGTGAGACTTGGAAACCTTCCTGCAGTTTCTTGTCGTATTAGGAGACTAAATTTCTCACTTGTTCCTCTGGGTGAAAGGATAGATAGTAGAATGCCAAAATATTCAATGCGTCATAGTCAAAAGTGCCTCATGGAGCCAGATAGACTGTGGCATGAATCTTAGCTCTTACACTGGTAGCTATAGAACCTACTCCAGAGGCTGGAGTGAAGGTGAAAAGCTGTAAAGAGGTCACTGACTCTGCAGGCTCCTCCTTCCAGAGCAGAATCTCTCCTCTAGGCCTCCAAGTCTAGCTGGGAAGACACAGAAACTAAATGAATGATCAGAACCTAAGAGAAATGTGACCCATGTCCCAGAAGATCAAATGGGAAAGTGGGTAGCTTTCTGGTTAGGGTGCCTTGGCCTCAGAAGGGGAAATAGTCTGTGCCATCTTGAAACTAAGTTGACCTGTGAATATGAAGTGGAAAGTCATTGTGGGCAAAGATAAACCAGCAGGTGGGAGATTGAGGAACACTCTCTAGGCCTGGCATGCAATGTGACAATGACTTAGGTGTCATCTTGCATGAATTTACTACTATTAAGAGGCTTGAGTAAGTCTGATAGGAGAGGAATAGTGATTTGCTATGCCAATTTTGGAACCAGAACTTGCCACACTATGGTTATAGTACGGCAGAAATTCCTCAGCCCTCTTCAGCCATTCTGGGACATCTTTTGCTCCTTTCTTCTCTGTTGATCTCCCAATTCATTTCTTTTCAAGAGTAGGGACTAAAAATCTGGATGAATCACAGGGTGTTATTAGGTCATAGAGCCAAGAGGGTAGAACCATTTTATATAAAAGAATCATCCATCTCTTCTCTGACTCTAGGTATCCCTGCCTTGCCCTCACCCCAGTATTTCCACTGACCTTACCATCCCATTGGATGGTCCCTCCCAATTAGATCCCTTACAAGCCCATGTCTACAATGGGAGCTGTGGGGCCCAGGAAAAACTCAATAAATGATGATCAAATTGAGTAATCTTCTGGCTAAGAGAAACTCCATCTTTTTACTTATAAATGGCTTTTATTTGCATAAAGCTGAATGCTGACTCTAACTTTAATATATTTATAATTCAGACAGATAATGAATTTTCTTGGAAGTCATTACCAGCAGCAAAGTTGGATCACTGATAAGTAGGGCATCATGGTTTTTACCACTGTGGAATGATTTGACTCGACTGACCTATACCAATCAATCATTTCCTTCCAGTAAAAAGTCTTCTGTTTGAAAAGCATACACATGTCTTTTCCAGGCACGTGGAACTCGGAGCACCTGCGCTTACACAGGCTGACTGGATTCAAAATGACGCAGGGTTTCCTGGTTCAAGGTCTGGGGAAGACTGCTATCATTAAGAGGTGGGTCCCCAGGTTAGTAAGGTGCCTAAAGCAGAAAGATCATTTTGCTGGTGCAGATTTCCACACAGGAATGGGTGGTTCTGGAGCCAGTGGTGGTAGCAGAGGTTCATCCTCGTGGCAGTTCTCATGGCAGCCTCCTTCCATCAGCGCAAGCCGCGACCCTGCAGGATGACTTCGGGGTTCATTCCCGGAAGCACGGCCAGACACCTTCTGTTTAGCCTTCCCAACAACTCCCGGGAAAAACGTAAACGCGTCTGCATTTTATACTGTAATTGAGGAAAGAAAAAGTCCAGGAAAAAAACTAACATGCCAAAAGACACAGCAATCCAAAAGTGGTCCTGGAGAAGAGGCAAATTCTGAGGCTGTGGTGCTCAGGTTCCCTCCAGAAATCCACAAGGTGCTGGCTGCCGGCACATAGTGGATCGAGACCCACTCTGCCTGCTCTGTGCAGAAATCCCTTTTCTCAAAGCCCTTTCAGTCTCCTGCTTTCGTCTTTCTCATGGCGCTTAGGACTCCTGACATATAACAGATTTATACATTTATCATCTGTGAACTCCCCCTAGAATCCAGTCTTCAGGAGAACATGGACTTCATTTACTGCTATTTTCTCAACACCTAAGTAACCGGCTCACATGAGCTAATACAGAGCTCCTCATCCGTGTGAGATGTTTGATATGCACTCATTCATCAAATTCTTTTATCTGTCTAATGAGACAGATGCTATAATTACCTGTATTGTACGAATGAAAAAGCTGAGGCTTAGAGAAGTTAAAGAATTTACCCAAAGTCATACAGGTTTGTAAGTGGTAAAATTTAAACACAGCTCAGGGCACTTTAATCATAAGCCCTACGTTCCAATTTTTTTTTTTTTTTTTGGTACCATGAATTGAACTCACAACCTTGTGCTTGCCAGGCAGGCACTGTGTTACTGAGCTATATCTCCAGCCCAAACCCTATATTCTTTACCATGAGATTTCACCTTCCCCATCCTCCTGTTCTGAATCTCAACCAAGAATGAGGCCAGTACTGACATTATTTTTTAAAAATTTTAAAATTATTTTCTACTGATATTCTAAGGTAAAGGTTACCCCAAAATGCAACAAAAGGAAATAGATCAGAATGCTCAAAGAAGCAAAAGTTAAAAAAATTAGAAGAGCCACAAGGTATATAAGCAGAGTAAATCTGCTACAAAGATTTTTATTCTTATTAAAATTATCTTTTTCCCTACTTAACTAACTTTGGATAAATACTTTGAGATAATCAGTTCAGTTGGTACGTTGAAAAAGCTCAAGCTATTTTTAAGAAATGAAATTAGATCGTTGATGCATCAGTGCTTGCAGGTATATTGGGGATATGGTGGGGCAGGAATGCCTGGGAAGGCACCTTGCACATTAGAAATAGCATCACAGTGCCTGGTACCTGGAATTGCACCATTAGCTATTAGTTGGTCTATTGTTAATATAGGCCCCGAAAGAAACTATCTTCTCAATGTTTCATGTGACTGTATCCAATCATTCATGAAAACAATTTTTCATCAGGAGAGAGGTAGAAAGCCCACGCTGCCCTGTGCTCTCGATTGAGGGCCGAGGTCATAAAGGGCAGAGGAGAAGGGAAATGAATTAGCAGGTTTCACCCTACTTAACATATCTAAAGCAGAAGTGCAAATGAATCCAGCAACAAAAATTAAAAATATTTATTAAAATGTTTTTTCTATGTAGGCTTTAAGAGAATAAGAACAGGGGTGGAACACCTCATAAATGAGCACATTGCCTGGCTCAGTTTGCTAGGATGAAAGTAGAGTTTCCAAAACGAAGCATATCTGAAGCTGTTGTCTCGTCTTCATCCTGCCTTCCCATTCTTCAAACAAAGTTCTACCTTCTCTTTTTCACCAGCTTTCCCCATTAAAATTAGACTTTTCCTTTCAATTTTTCCAAGGAAATTTTATGAGGAATTAATGATATTTGACAATGAAAGCTCTTCAAAAATCTTGAAAACCTAGTCTTTGTTAGTGAAATGTTCTATGTACTCCTATCTCACTATCTGTGTTAGTGTTCTAAGTCTTAAAGGGAAAGGTTTAGCAATTTTGCCTCTTCAATGCTTTTATTTTTTTAAAAAGCCAAATGTTTACTTAACACTTTTTGCATTAGTCTCTTTCCTATTGCTCAGAATAAACTCCAAAACCCATAGTTTTAAAGGAAAGGCTTATATTTGCTCATGGTTTCACAGGGTTTGGTGCATGGGGGCTGGTTCCAAGGCAGAACCACGAAGGAAAGTCCTGGCAGAGAGAACTATTCAGCCGTGGCAGCCAGGAAGCAGAGAGAAGGGACAAAGTCACACACTTCCAGGTCACACACCCAGCACCCTGCTTCCCCAATGCTCCGTGCAGCTATGAACTTGTTGGTGAATTATCCCATCGTGGAGCACAGCATCCCCATCCTCTGTCAGCTCCCCAAAGCCCATCTCTGCTGCAGAGCCAAACCACAACACATTCGTTTTAGTGCTGGGGATGGAAACCATGGTCTTGTGCAAACTAAGCACACACCCTATCATTCTTTAATGCTTTTAATACAAATACAAGTGTTGTCTGGATTTTTATAAAATACCTTCATTTTTAAATTCAAGCAAGTTAAAAGGAAACTTAAAAACCAAGATACCAAGTACTTTATCTTAACTGCTTCAGTGTGTCTCAAAAACAAATTTCTAAAATTTCAGTTAAATTGGTACATTTGTCGTTAATAATACACTAATTTCAACTGAATAACAATTGCTTTTTAAATACCAGGCAGTCATTTATCTGGACAAGCAGTAAGCAATGTTAAACATATACACTGTAACTTTCCTTGAGGAAAATTAAGAGAAACAGTGCCTAGCTTCAGTGCCACCATCAGTGTTAAAACAGCTGTGCCTGTCCTGGTTTAGAAGAGCAGCACCGGCTGGCAGCGAGGCTGATGAAACACAGCACTTGCCCTCTGGGTTATGTTGAAATGTGTGCTAATATTCATGCAAACTGATATTTTACTATTTTATGGTTGCATTATATATATGAAGACATAGATGTTTTTCTCACAAGGGTCAGTTCTCTTCAGTGCTTAAACTATGTTCTTCTTCTATGAATGAGTCCTTGTAATTTCTTTCTATTTCCTGTGACTGCATGAGCACAGGAAACATTACTGTGTGCTGGCATCTACATAATCAAACACTATCGGGTTGCAAGTTTGTCATGGTTCTTCTCCCCTTCTCACTATCAAATTAGTGAGGTGGGAAAAGAAAACCCACCACCCCATCAACTGCTCATAAGATGTTGTGCGCAGATGAGTAAAGCCTGCAAGCTATTGTTTCAGATCAGACTTTGCAACTTGTTGGCTGGGTTGTGCTTATAGGCAGAGTTGTCTCTAAAACCTCAGGCTTCATGTATGACCATGTGTCCCACAATCACACAACCCGTGCCAAGTGCAGAATGGGATCTCCGGGTCTCTGATGTTCTCGAGAGAGAGAATAGTGCCTCCCTAGTGCCATAATCTCAGAAATCAGCAGGCTCAATCAGGAGGATCATGAGTTCAAGGTCCAGTCAAGGGTACATTTCAAGGTTCTGTCTTGAAAAAAAAAACCAACAACAACAACAAGAAAAGACAGTGCAACTTATAAGGATTTACTCCAACTTTATATATCTTGGTTTTGAAGTGATGTGGGAACAGAATGTGTGTATCTTTTACATCTTGAGAATCATTTTGCTGACTCTTTCCAGGAAACCTAGTCTTCATGGTTACAAGTAGAGGAATGCTCATGTCAATCCTGACCCAGTGTCACAGTCCACTGAAAGCACCACCCTGATTTTCTTTGTGCTGTGTTTTTAACACATAGATGACGTCTTTCTCCAAAGAGCCAGCACTTCTTCACGAGGTGCCTGGCACTATTTAACCACTCCATGCACTTTTAATTCATGCAACGAATCTCTAATACTGGCATTCTCATCCCATTTGTCTGATGAAGAAACTGAGGGAAAGAAAGGTCTTGCCCAGTTGTTCAGGTGAGAAGTGGTGGCGTCAGGATTTGACCCAGGTACCTGGCAGCCAGAGCCCACCCCAGCTCTAGATCCCTGCATGTGTCCTCTCACTTGACCTGACAAGCACCCAGGTCCCCACGCCACCTTCAACTCAGACGGTTTATCCTTCATGTTTCCTTTTACTAGAAATAAACTTGAGGCAATACCAACTTAGAGTTTTCATTTCAAGCCAAAGAAATCACATCCTTTTACCCTCCTTTAATCCATGTTAATGTCATACATCCCAATACCTCAACTGTGAGTTGTAAAAAAAACTATGACCGGAGTTTTATGTTACCATTGTATTACCTTCCTGGACACTTTAGTTCTACTTGGGAGCTTATCATTTCCCCTAGAGGCTGGTGAGGGAGGAGGCTCAGTGTCCCGTCACTCTTCAGTGCTGCTCACCTCTCAACCTCATTACTGTGAGTCACTTTCTGAAGCTGGTCTGCAGCTCTAGACAAATGATTGTATGAAGTTTTAAATAAACATACACCATTTACTTTACGCTGTTTCTTCAAATGATTTATTGTCATCTCCTTTCAGTACTGCTCGCTGGACATAAAAGACACGAGCTTTTGCAGTTTATACAAACCAAATCCTCTGTTTGCTCTGATTAAGCATTCATGGGTCTTTAATACTGTACAGGCTTTGGATTTCGGATGATTCCCTTTGGGAGTGGTGGAATTAAATACATTAGCCAACAGAGATAAGGGAAGGCACCAGAGTTTAATTGCTATTAAAATAGATACAGTGGATAACAAAATAGAAGGCAGGAAAGTGGTCTGTATTCTCATTTTCTGCCATCGTGGTTGAAGTTCTGTGGTTGCAGCCGTTTGGAAAGTCTCGAGCGAGAGCTGATGGCCTGAGAGATGCAGGGAATCAGTGAACACAGTGCCAGGGAATGGGTCCATTCCCGAGTTTCAAAGATGCCTCGTGTCTCCAGAGGCATAAGAAGAGAAGGAACAAAAAAAAAAAAAAAAAAAAAAAAGAAGAAGAAGAAGAAGAAGAAGAAGAGAAGGAAACTCGGGGTTGCCGGCCACAGAGAACCTTCAGCTCAGTCTGAACCAGCACAGCTGTCCATCAGTGCAGAATCACCAGCGCGCCCCAACTCCCAGGCTCTGAGCTATACAGAAGTGTGGAGCAAGAAACCACCCCACTCTGTGAGCCTGGCCAGTGATTGGACAAGGAGTCTTCTTCATGGGAAATTCCAATCCGCAGCTTTTCATGCTTCACTATTTCTCCACTGGTGGACCTGTCAGTTTTCTTCCTCATTTTGTGTCTGAGTACCCTCAATGAATCTGGTCACAGTTCCCCAGACGTCGTACTTGCCATTGGCTGTAAGTCCGGGCGACTTAGCCAGTTAATTCCCACGGACCGGATATGATGGAAATGCTTTGTAAACACATCTCTGAGGGTTGAACATATTTGCACTTCAACGTAGCAATCTTTAACTTTTCCAGTTTTTATTTAAAGCCCCTTATTGGGGTGGGAGGATGAAACAAAATGAATTCTTGCCCTTTTGAGCAGTGAGAATGGAGAAAAACATGTCAAAATATGTTTGTCAGAATGGGGAAGATTCTGAACTCAAAACGTATTAGCTGACTCCATTTATTTGAAATTCTAAAAACAGCAAAAACTACTCAGTAGTGACAGAAAGCAGATCAGAGATCCTCGGAGGTTAGGGGCTTAGGGGAAGAGGACAGTGGACAGGAGAGGAGCACAAAGAACTTTTGGGGAGTTGAACATGTTCCACAGTTTAACCCGTACACTGTAAAGGGGTGCACTTTATTTTTTAATGTTCAATAACGTTCATTTTTAATCATACTAGCATAAATTACTGAAAAGATGTGGGAAACCTTTGTAATCATCTTTTGTTTAATATGAAAGAAAATAGTTGAGGTAATACTGCAGGAGTCTTTACAATGGGATGAATTTTTTTCCAAACAAAAATAATACATTTCCATCAGCTCTGAGGCTGAGTCCATGGTCTGGGGCTGGCCGGGTGGGGTCAGGGTCTGGAAGGAGCCGCCTGGGAGGGGATCTTGCACCCAGGCCCTGGGTGCGTGCAACTCCGGTCTGAGGGAGTCGAGGCCTCAGCAGGATGAAGACAGCGCTGCACACACTCCTTCCAGGCGAGCCTTGGGCTGCGTGGAGGCCGGCGTGTGCGTGTGCATGTGTGTGTGTGAGTTCAATCTTTCTCCTCTTCGTGCAAAGTTCGTTTTTGAAGATGTCCTGTCCTGTTTATTGGGATAATGAGGATTTATTTTTTTGCTTCTGTTTCAATAGTATATGCCAGGAAAAATGATTTCTATCAGAAAACATTTTCTTAAAACCGCAGGTTAGATGTAATCAGTGTAAAGATTGCTACAAGTCAGTAATTCTTTTAAAAAAAACTTTTAGTCTAACAAATCGATGCAGTGGAATAAAGTACACTACATGTAAAGTACAAAGAACGGTGACATGAGTACCTAGCGTGAAAGGATGCATCTCCTCCCTTAGTCACTCTTGAATTCTCTGACTGGTGCCTTCAACTCCTGCCCTTTTTCCTCCCTGAATTTCCCATTAGCATTGCCATACCATCTTAGTGCTCCATGTTGCCATGTGCAGAATTATGTATTTTTGAATTTCATTCATGTGTCTGAGCTGTATACACTTGAATATACATATATATATATATGAATTTTTTAAAGTAACCTTGTTGCTCCTAAACCTCATGAATTATGTAGCTACAGTTCATTCATTCTCTGTTGGTTGTATTCATTCATTCTCTGTTGGTCGACACTTGGAATTGTTTTCTATTTTGTCTATTCAAATAGTGCTATTATTATCATTTGTATAGGTTTCTCCTTATATGCACTTTGGTGTGGGGAATGGTTAAAGCTGGAAATTGATCACATGTGGGGGGGTGAGACAAAGAGAGTCCTAAAACAAAGAGTTCCCAAGGTGGGCCACACCAGCAAGCTGCTCTAGTCCAAAGCTGCTAGGCACAGGGGTGTCATGTGACACCAATCTGCAAAATGTATCAATAAATATGCTGTGGTGGTTGAGCAGTTCCTTTCCTCCCATCAGGAGAGAGGGCTCCACCTGACCTCAGCTTTCTGTATATTGTCTCTTATCTTTATTTCTCCATCCTCTTGCTGTCCTTCCCCCAGGAATTTTGAGAGCTGCGCTGGATGCTGCATATTAGCACCTGAACATGGGACTAGGGTAAGAAGAAATAGTGGGTGAGAGGACGCTTTTCATTGTATGTACAAAAGGGGGAGAAGTTCAGTGATAGCATCAATATTAATCACAGAGGTGTATTGATATTGATATCATAACGTGTAAAACTTGGGGCAAGAGAAAAATGATCTCATTAGGACCCAAGAGAAAAATGGACTCACAAGAAACAAAAGGGAGAGAGGTGTATTGATTTATCTAGGGTTAAACAGGAACAAACAGATTCTCAAGAACCACAAATGTATATGGAACTGTTCGTTGTATTCTTGATCCCTGTATTTACTTTACTTTTGTGGATTTGAACTAGGGAGTGCTTTAATGGTCCTAAATTCGTTGGGACAACCACAATGGATTTGGCTCAGAGCAGTATTTTAAAATCAAGTCCCAAGCAGAAAAAGACGGCAGAATAACAGCCACCCTGATAGCCTTAACTGAGCCACAAGTGACAAATCCCACCTTTTCATCTCAGAAAAATTTTGTCACATCACTGGTTGGAACTTCTGTCTCTCAAGGAGTAGAGCCATTTTCTCTCTCTTCCTTGCAATTTGTGAAAAGAAGCCAGACAGGTTGGGGAGTCCATTGAGGGTTTTTAGCATGCCTACCCTCTTACAGAAGTTCAAATTCCCAATAATCCAGGACAAGTTGTGTGTCTTCATGAAACTGTACCCTTTAAAACTGTAAAAGAATTAAAGCAAGTGACTGCTACCGAAGGCCCTATGGCCTCTTTTACCTTAGGTTTAATAGAACTTCTGGACAATGTATTATGACCCCAAATGATTGGAAAGGAATGACTGAAGTGTGCTTAAATCCAGGGGATTACTTGTTGTGGGAAGGAAATTTTTGAATTGTGCACAGATCAGACTATTCACAACTCCACTCACAACATAGCCATTACAAAAGACATGTTAGCTGGAGAAGGTGCTTTTGCTGCCACAAATAACCAATTTACTTTTGAATTACAAGCATATAAACAAATTAAAATAGCTGCCACAAGGACTTGGGGTGAACTTCCCTCAAAGGGTGAGACATCCCTTGATCTGATCTTCATTCACCAGGGTCCTCATAAACCTTTTTAGGACTTTGCGTCATGCTCATTGTAGGTTAGTGGATTACAAGTAACACAGAGGCCAGCAAGTTAATAGTTCAACAGTTGTCCTTTGAAAGTGCAAATAAATGGTATAAAGAGGTTTTAGGAGTCCACAAAAAATGGGCTACACTGGTTGAGATGATTCAAATTTGTGCAAACATTGTCCACTCATATGTGCGGGGGTCTACCTTGGCAGCAGCTATTACTCAGGTTATTCATCTACAGTCTAGAGGTAAGGGAAAAAACAGGGTTCATTTCTTCAGCTGAGGGGGCAGGGGCATTTTACCAAAAATTGCTCTGCTGCACTGGTAGGGGCAGCACAACCACTGCCTTGGTTACTTTTCTTTCATTGTTGAGACAAAATACCTGACACCCAAAATGAAGGAGGGAAAGGTTTATTTAGCTTACAGTTTTTGAAGGTTTCAGTCCATACCCAACTGACTCCAAGGCAGGGTGGTGTGGCTAAGTGGCAACTGTTCATGGCAACCACAAGTGACAAGAGTGAAAGGGCAAAAGAGGGGCAAAGCATGTCTCCTGCCCTCTCTTATGTAGTATGCCAGCTACCCACGCCTGGGCAGGTGCAGTACTCACACCACCAATCCCAGCGCTAGACAACAAACCAATCACAAATGCTAGATTCAGCCGTCTGCACTACTGCATGAGGCTTGGGGGGCCATCCAAACATAAACCATAAAAGCCACTATCTGTCCCTTCAAAAATAAGCTCTGTTCCCATAGCCAGAGGTGTCTGTTTTCACAGATGGCCCCTCCTTGGGGAGGGGAGGTTATGTGAATACAGGAAACACGGCTTTCTTCTGCACAGTGTTCCTCATGTCTAATATGTTCTCCCTCACTCCCCAGTCCCCAAGGATTACACCCCAATCATCTCTGGCCTGCATAGGAGCCTTGTGGAGCTATGATGCTCAGTTGCTGCCACTCTTCAAGCCACCAGAGCTACTGGGACCCTCTCTTTTCCCTTTTTCTTTTGCATTTTGGGTCTTCGTAGTTTAATTTGGTTTATAGACTTAAAAAGTATGCTTCTACCTGGGTTACTAGCTGGTCAAAATGATATCAGATTTGTTTTTCTCAGAGGTCATCAAAAATTGCTAAGATAATTAAACAAAAATCTCTTAGGGTGGGGAGAAATTATTGGACAGAACTCCAAATGATAAAAAAGAAAGCAGCTGCCTAGAAACATTATCCAGTTCTTGTTCATTGATAGGAGGCCCCAGTGGTCTCCATGTCCTTATGGGAGACACTCCAATAAATGTTATTAAAATATATTATTGTGGGCCAGGGATTTAGCTCAGTGGCATAAGCTCCTGCCTGGCAGGCGCAAGATTGTGAGTTTGATCTATGTTACAAAATAAATAAATAAATAAAAAATAAAAAATATATATAATATATCACTGTAATATGTTTACATTGCTCATTCATCAAAGCATTAAATTTTCTAGACAATAAGGTTTTTGATTTAAAGATGCTCTGCTACAAAGGTTTTCATGTGGCTATGACAATTGATTGTGACAATTACTGTTTTTGTAGTGTATTGAATGTATTCATGCCTGCAGATGTGCTTCCAAAGTGTGGAATGAGGATTGCTTATAGAGACAGACTTTTCTTTCAGATTTAGATCTCTGCCTTTAACAAAAAATATTATGTATATCCCATTAAAGGACAGTAAGTTAGGTAAACATATCTTGTATATTAGATGGAGATAATTAATTAAAAGGGTTATGCAATGTCAAAATGGAAATCTAAGTATATTGCAAAATGTCATCATAATTGTCATGCTGCAACATTATGTATGGCTTTTGGTTTCTAACTTTCTGTGTAAAATATGTAGCTGCTAACATTCTATAGGGATTCAAATTTTAGAACGTCCATGGTTGTTAGAAAATAATGGTATATTTTATGTTCTGAGGTGCTTGATATTTAAATAAGATAGTAATATTAAGTTTACTGCCTTCATTACAATGTAATTGCATTAACCTGCTCTTCTGGATGTTCAACAACTGAGGTTTGGAGACCAAAAACTAGAAAGATAGATGAGCTAGGAGAACAGCCATTATTTTGGCCTTAGCCCTCCAAGGTCAATGAGGACCCAGGACATAAGAGGAGCTCTGCTGTGTCATCCTATAACTCGGTAAGTCCCTGGTCTTCTGACCAAGGAGATTGTGGCACCACAGAGGAAAGTGCTCAACAATATATAGTGTGCCTAAGAAGACTCATCAGGAAAGAAAAAATTCTCCCAAGCTATCACAGAAAGCAACAAGGTCAAGCAGTGGCCATGACTCATCCAGACAGCTGACACTGACAGAAATACTAAGACGTGCTGTGCGTGGTTCCAAGATAATTCCTGAGGAGACTTAACTGACTTTGATAGATAGCAAAAACTTAGTCTTACTTTAATTTGGTCTTGAACATCCAGCAGAAAATATAACCACAAGAAATAAAACTGTCTGCAGAGTCTTTCAGACACAACTTCTCCAACTTCAACTGACCACCATCACTTATAACTATAAAACAGAAAATTGGGGAGTGGTTAAAGCTGGAAATTGATCACATGTGTCGGGGTAAGATGAAGACACTCCTAAAACAAAGAACCCCAATGCAGGCCACATAAGCAAGCTGCTCCAGTCCAAGTTTGCTGGGCACAGGGGTGTCATGTGACACCAACCAGCAAATGTATAAATAAATATCCTGTGGTTGTTGAGCAGTTCCTTTTCCTCCCATCAGTAGAGAGAGCTCCACCTGACCTCAGTTTTCTGTATATTGTCTCTTATCTTTATTTCTATATCTTCTCACTTCTCTTGGGAACTTCAAGAGCTTCACTGGATGTGACACTGTATGATTTTTATCAGTCTAGCTGGAAGTACAATTACTAGATCATAAGTCAGGCATGGTGGTGCATGCTTGTAATCTCAGCACTTGGGAGGCTGAGGCAGGAGGATCACTATGAGTTCAAAGCCAGCCTGGGCTACATAGTGAGTTAAAGGTCAGCCTGAACTATATAATGAAACCCTGCCTCAAAGAAGACCAAAAAAATAATAATCATTACTAGATCATGGATGTGTGCATCTTTACTGATAATGCCAAGTTATTTTCTATCCTCGAGGTAAAGATTAAGTCTGTCACTAGTCATATAAACGAATTCTCCCGTGTGTATGTATTCCACACACCCTCACCATAATATTGTCAGATTTTTTTGCTTAGTAGTACACACATTCTTATGATTTTAATTTCACTTCTACAACTGCAGTACTGAGGTTGCACATCTTTTCATATGTGCATTGGTTGTCTGAGTTTCCTGTTCTTTGAAGTCCTGTTCTTTATTGCTTATTTCCAAAGGTATTGCAAATATCTTCTCTTAATTTGTGGCTTGCCCTTTCACTATCATGGTGAAGTTTGATGAATGGAAGTTCTTCATTTAATGTAGTTTAATTTATCAATGTTGCTGTATATTGTTTGTGTCCTGCATGGGTATCTTATTTAAGTAATCCTTCCCTAATCCTAAAATAGTCTCCTCTTATCATCTAAAAGTTTTATGATTTTTCCTGCACTTCTATGTCTTTCACCCACTGAAATTAATTTTCATACATGGCAAAAGCTACAGACTCAATTTGTATACAGTGTGGCTATCCAGTTGTCCCAGGATCATTTACTAAAGCCCCTGAAATGTCATAGGTGCCTTTATAAACTGTGTTCACATACCGTTGACTGACTTGTGTCCTGTTAAGTCATATGTTTAAGCTGACTTTCAGTGTGGTGATCATTAGGGCTACCGAAGGCTACAAAGGTGGGGATTTATAAGCAGAGCAAGCAAGAAAGGTTGCTGCCTCTGTGTCATGTAAGGACATAGTAGGAGCCACCTGCAACCCTTAGCAAAAACCGAATAAACTGGCACTTTGATCTTGGGCTTCCCAGCTTCCAGAACCGTGAGACATACATTTTGTGGAAGTCACCAGTCTACAGTATTTTGTGATGGCAGCTTGAGAACAGACATTTTCTTTAGGGTCTTTCATTCTGTTCCTGCTTATCCCTAAGTTCATAAGATATTGAATCAATTATTACACTTTGTAAATAGCTATATATTAAATTCTTTCTTGAGCTTTTGTCTTTGCATATGCATATTAGAACCAGTTTGTCAGTTTCACAGGAAAAAAAACTCTTTCGAATTTTTATTAGAACTATACAATATACAAATATTATTTAAACATCAACTTTAATGATATCAAAATGTCCAGTGAATGAACATGTTATGTGGTGATTTAAGACTTCTTTAATGTATTTCAATAAATTGTTACTTATTTACAGAAACTTTTTATCTCTTTTCTTAAATTTATTCATAAATCATTTATATTTTTGATGATATATTAATAGCAACCTTTTAAAACTTAAATTTATTTTTTTATTTTAAAGGGAATAAAACTGAACAGCAAAATGAAACAAAACAAAACAGTGATAGGACAGTAGGAAATCCATAATTGTTACTATAGTGCATATTGTTATGCTCTAAATAGTTGCTCAGGTTACTGGCCCCATGCTTGAAAAGTCAATCGAGCAGCATAACTGTCAAGTTGCTTCCCTACTTCAGTTATTATCATCTCAGCCTTTGTCACATTTGGTTGCTTAAGGGTGGAGCAGGAGGCAGAGGTGGCTTCCTTACTGCTTCTTCCCAGCAGGCAGGGCCTCTACTGGCACAGAGGGAGGCAGCATGACTTTCTTGCAGCTTATTCCCAGCTGGCAGGTTGAGGCCAGACATCGTCTAAGAGGTCTTACAGGTTCACCTGTGACTCCAGTTCAAGGTCTTTCGTTGGCCATGTTTGAGGAGGCCAGATGCCAAAGGATAGAGATGATTTTGCCTTCCAGAGAAGGGTGTGTGCCATCTGACTCCCACAGGACCCCTTGGCCAGCAGATCCATCAGCGGGGCTGGAGGCTGAAGCACTGTGCTGGGGCTCTCAAAGCTGCACCCTCTGCACTGCAGCACCCCCGTCTTCTCCTAAAGGAGTGCAGTAGCCGCTCTGCCAGGCTCGGCTCCATCGTCTGGGGTGGGAGCCATGGACTTGAGAGTACTTGGGTGGGCTCAGGCCTCAGCGGGGCTCAGCCAGACACTGGTCCCACGTGCTGCAGCCCATGCCCTGCCTTGTACCCCTCAGCCAGGCCGAGGCCCCATCCCAAAACTTAAATTTCTTAATTCAGCAATTAATTCAGTGCTGTGTATAGAGATGGAATTGATATTCATACTATGATTCTATACACTTGTCTCTTGATTATTTTCTTCTGCACAAGAATGTTATCTGGGAATAAAGATATTTTTGTTATTAGTCAACATGCATACATTTTATTAACTTATTTTTGCATTAACTGCATTGAAGACCTCAATACAAGCTTGAATAGAAGTAATAATAATAGACAGTTTTGTCTACAGAAAATATTTTTCCATTAAGTGTGATGTTTACCTTAGATGCTTTTTTCAGGTTCAGTAAATTATTTCTATCCTTTGATAAGAAATTTGTATCATGAATATGTGTTCAATTTTGTCAAACATTTTTCATTACTAAGATACTCCTGTGTGCTTTTGTTATTATTACTACAATACATTTCTGTAATTGATTTTCTCTTTTTATTAACTTTCTTTTTTATTAGAACATATTTGTCATACATATTGACCAGATTCATCCTAGGAATTTATACCTGTACATAATGTATCTTAATTCTTTTTCCCTATTTCCCCTCCCATTTACACAAGCTTTGTTTCCATTTTTTTCCTCCCATTCTCTTTTTTCCTTTTTCCTTCCTTTCTGCCCTCCCCGGATCCCCACCTCATTTGACAATATTCTTCCTACTTTCCAATATCTGTCCTCCATCATGCTCCTCATTTACTCTGTGGGTTTCTCACACAAGAGAAGCAATGCAATATTCAAACTTGTGTGTCCAATTTATTTTGCTTAAGAGAATGATCTTGATTTTCCTACAAATGACTCACGTTTATCCTTTATGGCAGAGTAGTACTCCATTGTATGCAAATATCACAATTTCTCTATTCATTTATCTTTAAAGTTAGCTCAAGAATGAATGATTATAAATTGTGCTGCTATAAATATGGGTATGCATATGTAACTGTGGTATGATGCCTTTAACTCTTTCAGAAACATACCTAGAAGGGAGATAGTTAGGTCAAATGGAACCTCTAATTTTCATGTTTTGAGGAAACTCCATACTGATTTTCATTGTGGTTGTACCAGTCTACATTCCCACCAATGGTGGAGAAGAGTTCTTTTTTCCTCACGGGTCCATCAGCATTTGTTTTTGGTTGATTTCTTGGTGAAAGTTATTCTTTCTGGAGTGAGATGGAATCTCAGTATTGTTTTGATTTGCATTTTTTGAACAACCAGTGATTTTGAGCATTTTTTATATATTTATTTGCTGTTTTCACTTCTTCATCTGAGAAATGTCTGTTCATTTCAGATACCCACTTTTGGGTTGGGTCTTTAAATTATGGGAATCTGATAGTTCTTTATATATTCTAGATATTAGTTCTTTGTCTGAGGAATAGTTGGTAAAAAGTTTTTTCCCATTCTGTGGGTTGTCTTTTCACTTTGTTGGTGGCTTCTTTTGCTGTACAAAAGCTTTTTAATAAGATAAAATCCCAATTGTTGAGCCGGGTGTGGTGGTACATGCCTTTAATCCCAGCTCTCAGGAGGCTAAGGTGGGAGGAGCGTTGTGAGTTCGAGGCTGGCTTGGGCTACAGTGGGAGCGCAAGGCTGGCCTGAGCTACACAGTGCGAGCCTAACTCAAAAAACCAGGGCCGGGAGTTTGGCTCAGTGACTTAAGCGTGTGATAGGCACAAGGTTGTGAGTTCAATCCCCGGTGCACAAAAAAAAAAAAAAAATGTCCCAATTGTTGATTCTTCCTTCCTGTGTGATTGGGGTTTGGCCTACACCTATGACTTCAAGAGTTTACCTATTCTATCATCTAGCAAATTTTGTGCTCCTATTTTTATATTTAGATCTTTCAACTATTTCGATTTCAGTTTAGCAGTCTAGGATTAATTTTTGGCATGTGTAAAGCCAGTTTTTCCAGCATCATTTATTGAAGAAGGTGAAGGTATTTGGGACCTTTGTCAAAAAGAAGGTAGTTGAGCATGCTTAGAGTTGTTTCTTAATCTTCTATTCTGTCCCATTGATCCTTGGGTCTGTTTTTTATCAGCACTGTTTTTATCATGGTAGCTTTGTAGTATAATTTCAAATTAGGGATTGTGATGCCCCCTGCCTTGCCCTTGTTGCCCAGAATTGTTTTTGCTGTTGCAGGTCTCTTCTGGTTCCAAATGAATTTTAGGATTGTTTTCTCTAGTTTTGTGAGGTATGCTATTGGTATTTTGATCAGAATTGCATTAAATCTATATAACAGTTTTGGAAGTATGATCATTTTCACTATATTGGTGCTGCCTATTCAAGTACAGGGGCTAGCTTTCCATTTTCTGAAAACCTCCTCAATCTCCTTTTTTCAGAGTACTGTAATTTTGAATGTACAGGTCTTCTTTCACTAGATTGATTCCTAGGTATGTCATTTTCCTTGATGTTATTGTGAAAGGTGTTGTTTCCCTAATTTCTCTCTCAGTGACTTTGTTATTCACATATAGGAATGCTACTGATTTTTGAATGTTGTCTTTCTATCTAGCCATGCTACCGAATTTGGTTATTAAGTCTAGAAGTCATCAGGTGGAGTTTTTAGGGTCTTCTGTGTATAAAGTGTCATGTCACCAGCAAATAATGATTTAACTACATCCTTTCCTATCCATATTCCTTTTATTTATTTCTCTTCTCTGATTGCTCTGGCTAAATGATTTCAGAACTATATTGAATAAGAGTGGTGATGGTGGACCTCCTTTTTTTTTCCTGATTTTAGAGTGAAAGCTTTCAGGTTTTAACCATTCAGTATGATGTTGGCTGTTGGTTTGTCACAGATGGTTTTTTCAGATTGAGATACAGATCATCTATTCCAATTTTCTGTAGGGTTTTTATTAGCAATGGGTCTTGGACTTTGTAAAAGTATCTTTCTACATCTATTGAGATGATCATATGGCTTTTGTCCTTGACTCTGCTGTTATGATGTATGACATTTACTGATTTGCGTATGTTGAACCATCACCACATCCCTTGGATGAATCCTACATGGTCATAGTGTATAATCCTCTTGATGATTTGCTGCATTCTGTTTGCCAGTACCTTATTGAGAATTTTTGCGTTTCTGTTCACTAGGAAGGTTGATCTGTAGTTCTCTTTTTTGGTTGGATCCTTCTCTGGTTTTGGTTCCAAGAATAAGTTTGGGAGTATTGCTTCCCTTTCAATTTTATTAAAGAGTTTTGGAGTAATGGCATTAAATCTTCTCTAAAGTTCTTGTGGAATTCAGCAGTGAATCTCTCAGGACCTGCACTTTTATTTTTTGGTAGTTTTAAAATTACTTCTTCAATTTCATGGACAGATATTGGGTTATTTAGAACTTTTATACCTTCTTGATTCAGCTTTGGTAGTTCACATGTATTTAGGTGTGTGTCCATTTCTTCTGCATTTTTCATCTTATTAGAATACAGGTACTGATGACCTTCTGGATTGCTGCAGGGTCCATTGTGATTTCACCCTTTTCATTCTTAATTGCATGGATTTGAATCTTTTCTTTCCATTTTTTGACAGGGTTGGCTAAGGGTTTGTCTATTTTATTTAAGCTTTCAAAGAACAAAATCTTTGACTCATTGACTCTTTGTATTGTTTTCTTAGTCACCATTGCATTAATTTCTACTCTGATCTTTATAATTTCCTTCCTCATATGAACTTTGGGCTTGACTTGCTCTTCTTTATCTGGAAGCTTGAGGTTCAACATAGGTTATTTATTTGAGCTCACTCTGTTTTCCTTATGTAGAAATACACTGCTTTAACTTTCTCTCTTAGAACTGCTTTCATTGTGTCCCATAAGTTCAGGTGTGTTGTAATGGCATTATTGTTTAATCATAGCTACTGTCTAACTTCTTTTTTAATTTCACCTGGGATCCATTAGTTGTTCAGGAGAGTGTTATTTAATTTCTGTGTGTTTATGAGGTTTTGTGTCTTCTTTTGCCATTTCCAATTTCACTGCATTATGATCTGATAATAAACATAGGATAATTTCAATTCCTTTGAATTTACTTAAGTATGTTCTATGAGCTAGCATGTTTTGTGAACTAGCATGTTCTTACACTTTCTATTTTGAAGAAAGTCTCATGTGCATTCTGTTGTTGTTGGGTGGAGCATGCTAGGTATCTTCAAAATCCATTTGTTCAAAGGTTTGATTCAACTCTGATATTTCTTTGTTGACTTTGTCTAGCTGATCTTTCCATTTGTAACAATGGGTATTGCAGTCCCCCATTACAAATGTATTAGTGCCTATCTGATTTTTCATATCAATTAGTGTTTGTTTCATATAGCTGGGAGTGCCAGTATTTGATGCATTTATATTTATAGTTGTTCTCTTCCTTTTGGACTGTTCCTTTACCAAGTATGTAGTAGCATCCTTCTTTTTCTCTTCTGATCAGTCTTGGATTAAAATTTTCTTTGTCATCAAAAATAATACTACCCTGATTTTTTCCTGCCAGTGGGTTATTGTTTTCTGTGCTTTGACTTTCAGTCTATGAATTTCTTTTTGAGTTAAATGTGTTTCTTCTATGCAGTATATTGTTGGATCTTGTTTCTTGATCCTTCTGCCAATCTATTTCTTTTGATTGGTTAATTGAGACCATTTATATTGATGGTTATAACTGATATGTATTGGCTTATATTTGTCATATTACTTTCTTGTTGTTGATTCCCTTTCTTTCTCCTCTGTTTAATTGCCTGCCTTGCCTGGTGGATTCATTCTATTGGGTTTCTTGGAATTGTTGTCTTCATTGTCTCTAGAATATCCTTCAGAACTTTTTGGAATGCTTGTTTGGTGGTCATGAATTTCCTCAGGTTTTCTTTATCACAGAATTATCTTATTTTCCCTTAATTATGAAAGACAATTTTGTAGGGTACATCAATATGGATTGGAGGGTGTTTTCTTTCCAGGCTTGAACTACTTTACTCCAGCTCTCCTTGACTTATAAGAGAGTTTCAGTTGATAAATTTTCTGTGATTCTGATGCTTTTTATTTTATATGTGATTTGTTTCTTTTCTCTAACAGCTTTTAATATTCTATCCTGGTGTTGAATTTCTGGAATATTGATTATTATATTCCTGGTGTAGCTTTTTGTTCTGATCATGACTATTTGGAGTTCTATCTGCCTCGCTAACCTGTGTCTCAAGTTCTTTTTCTGTGCTTGGAAAGTTTTCTGTTATTACTTCTGTGCACAGGGTTTTTATGTCCTTTGTGTTTACTCTTCTTCTTGCTCCTTCTCACCCTCCTTCTCCTTCTTCTCCTCCTCCTCCTCCTCCTCTTCTTTCTTCTTCTTTTGGTCTTTTTGAGACAAGATCTCACTATGCAGTTCAGGCTGGCCTTGAACTCACTTTGCAGCCCATACTGGCCTCAAACTTACAGTGATCCTCCTGCCTCAACCTCCTGAGTGCTGGGATTACAGCATATGCCACCAAACCTGGCCTTGTGCTATCTTCTTATTCTTCACTGATTCAAATCGATCTTATTTTAGTCTTCTTTGCACTGTCCCATAGCAGTTGTATTTATTTTTCATGGTCCCCTTGCTATTTTTAAGAGTCTTTCATTTGATGATTGTCAAACACTTCCCTGTCTTAGATTTGAAATTCTGTCTTCACATTGGTTGACTCTGCTGTGTATACTTTCAGTAGGGTTTTTGATATCCTGGATTTCTATTTGAGCCTGTTTTATGGAACCCAGTTATTTCCCATGTTGAGCATTCATGGTTTCCATGTCTTTCCTAAGCTCCTCTATTTTTAAAAAATCTGTATCCACTCTAGATTCACTAATCATTTCCTTCATTATGGCCATCTTTTCTTTTATTATCTCTGTTTTGTTTCTTTCAAGAGACTTATTGATCTATTGTGTTACTTTCACTGCCACCATTTCATAAAATTCAGCTGGGAGGTTTTTGATTCCTTTCACTTCAATGTCCCCTTGAATTGCCTTGGGCAAGTTGGGGATTATGCTGTATCTTGTTTCTATGTTTTCTCATTCTCTCTCTCTCTCTCTCTCTCTCTCTCTCTCATTTACTTGTTTTCTGCAGTGAGACTTGTAAATTGCCTATGGTAGATAGTTTTCTTATTAGTATTGAGATAATAATCTTCAGGAAATAATCACTTTTCAGATATGTTTTCTAGACATAGCTGGTTTTTGGCCTTTGAGTCTGTCCCAAGATCCTGCCTCTTTAACTTATTAAGGAAGAGTTGCTGCCTGTCTGGCCTAGGACCTGCTTCTTTGGTAATAGCCTGTAGTGTTGCTTATGATCTGCAGACAGTCCACATACTGCAAAGAAGGAAGATGAATTAATCACAACATCCAAATCACCTTGGCTAAAGCAATGCAGTCAGTAATAATAATATCAAGCACAGACTAGAAAATGACAAACATCTGATAACTAGCAATTTGCCACCCTTAACCCTGGGTACAATATTTATAGTTATATAATGAAATATAAGACAAATCAGAAGATTGTATACAGTAAATATATACTCAATAGAGCAATTTCACCTTAAAAGGGAAGAAACTTTACAAGGGAGAAGAGAAAAAATAGAAAAATAAAAGAGAAAAAAATTAGAAGCAAGGTTGAATGACAAAGAAAGATTACCTAAGCTTTGGGAAACTGGTGAAGAAGACAGGAGGGAAGGAAAGAAGAAAAAACAAAAGCAAGAACAAAACTAAAAATGATGTTCACACTCATGAAAAAAAGATAAAAGCAAACAATAAAAAACCAAAAGCAAAGCAGAGGAAGACCTTTATCTGTGGTTTCAAGCCTATGGTTAACTTCTGGGGGCTGCAGTTTTGTGGTAGTGTCCAATTCAGGGCATGACCTTGCTGTTTCCAATAGATTAGGAGTAGTCAGAGCCCAAATCCATGCTGGATAATTCCAGCAAGACTGCAGAAGGATAAGGGCAGGGTGCCAATTTTGGCACTTTCAGACCCACAGAAGTTCAGATTGATTCTGGCCTCTGTTCATTGGGTTGGAGCTGTCACAGTCCTACAACACTCTGGTCTCTTGCCGGCTTGACATGGCTTCCTGACCCTGAGTATCTCCTGTGATTGTCCCTCATTCTGTCACTCTGGGATCTCAACACTAGGAGCCTTGAGATGAAGTCAACCCACACCTGCTCCATGTTCCATGTTCAGTTTACCCTGCTCTAAAATGGCATCACACCAGCCACCCTCTCTAGGGGGCATGGCAGTCAGTTGGGGCAGGGTTGGTCACCAGCTGTTGGAGCACACGGCATCTGCTGCTCTGTTCCACTGGCATATTTGTCCCAGGGAGTCATTGGAGTCACCCACCCTAATTGTGCCTCTGCAAATTCAATCTTCTTCTCTCACAACATGAACCAGGAGCCAGGGAGAAAGTGCAAATTGCCACCTCCTTTTTCTGCACTGAGGTCTGTCGCTTCACTGTCTCTGTAGGCTCCAATTTTCCCTTCAGATCCTTCCCGGGTCCCAGGGAGCCACCTCCCACCTTCTTTTATTCCCCCAGTTGTTATTTTCCAGTGTCTGGAATCTGAATCTTGGACAGGTTGATTTGTTGTTGCTTACTGCTTCACTATCTTCCTGGAAATCTGATTTTTTAATATTAAATTTACCAATCTAGAAAAAACTCAACTTGATTGTGATATATAACTTCATTTTATATTATGGAGTTTAGTCTGCTAATTTCATTTAGAATTTTCCATCTAGTAATGTCCCAAGTCATTATTGCTTAGGAGCAAAGTTGTTTTGCTGGTCTTCACATATTCAAAGTGATACTGAACCTTAGAAGAGTTATTAAAACTATATTCTACCAGGTGAATTTTCATGCTTCTTAATAAAAAGAAGAGCTTTCATGAGCTCTCTTGAAGTAGCATATAGAGTTGGCATTTCAGGCCTCAAGTATATTCTACATCCTTTAAATTTTAAACCTCGAATTAATTATTTGAACAACTTATCAAACAGCGTGAGAAACACTTAAGTTTGTTAGACTGCATGAAAGTGACCATACCTTCATGTAAGTTAGAGTCAGCTTTTCCTTTGGGTTTTCAATTAGCTGTTATTGGATTACCGCACTTGCCCAGCTTTTCTTCACAGCTGAGCCATGCTTCTTTGTAAGACAGGCACTGCAGCCTCTAGTGGTCATCTATCCTTCCACAGTGCATATGCATGAGGCTGCTTCAGGCCTTCGTACTTCTCAACAGTATTTTGTAATTTAAAAATATTTGTCTAGGGGCCGGGAATTTAGTTCAGTGGCATAAGCAACAGCTTGGCAGGCGCGAGGCTGTGAGTTCTATCCCTGGTAGCAAAAACAAAAAAACAGATTTGTCTAGCTTTGCAGCTGGGCTTCCCTCAAGAGAAAAAACAAAACTCAGTTAAAGATGCACCCTGCAGTACAAGGTGAGTAACAGATCCTTGTACAAACTCCTAAGCACAATGGATTTGGGAGAAACATTCAGTCTGAACTCCCCCCCTCCGCCATGTCTGTCTTTCTACACCTCCCAGCCGGATTTTATGAAGAGCCAAGCCTTTCAATTGTTGAGAGCCCTCTTAGTCTGGGATCCCTTTTATGGCAATGAGGCTGAGACCTTCCATTTTATGAGAAGTGTCACTAGACATGGTTATTTGGAAATGAAAATGATTGAACAGAGTCATTATGTGAAAGAATTTTTGAAAAGTGAGGACATAGCAAAACCAAATGCAATTTTAAAACCTAGATCTACTGGCCCTGGGAATTACAAAATCATCATTTTTCCAAGTCATGCCTCACAGCTTGCAGTTGCTCATCTGCACTCTAGTGACTGCTCACTAAAAGCCACTACTAATTGTCAGTCTAACGCCCAAGGTCACACTTCTTAACCTCCACTGTGGAGTCAAAGAGGAGAAGGTGAAAATGCCTAAGCCTTTAAAACTCAAGAGGTGGGCTGGGGATATAGCTCAGTGGGATAAGTGCCTGCCTGGCAAGCGCAAGGTCCTGAGTTTGATTTCCAGTACTAAAAAAAAAAAATAAAGATGAAATAAAATAAAACTCAAGAGGTAAGGAATATATGAAGCAGGACTGGCAAGAAAGTGGGTCATTTTTGAGGCTGGGAGATGAATAAATGGGAATTACTTACAGTATTCTCTGTAATTCTTTAGACATTTGAAAATTTCCATATTGAAACATTTTAGTTCAGTGATTAAGAAGAAAATAAAGATGTCTATCTATGTTGTCAACAGGTATAAACTTTGGTTCCCATCACTGGGGGTGGGTCAGGATGAAGAGGTAGTCCCATGCTGGGTGTGTCCCCGTCCATCAGCCCTGGGTGGATTGTCTCAGCAGAAGAAAGCTGCTTCTCCCAGGCCACGCTCTTTTGGGGGCTGCCTCTCCAGTGACTGCCGGTGTGGGTAACATGGGCCCAGCCTCCATGCTCTGGTACCCCAGCTCAGCAGTCCCAGCTTACTGGAAGCCTCCGTTGAGATGGCATTGAGACTCATCTCCTCTCTCTGCCAGTCCCGCAGCCATCCCTCCCCTTCCACAGTTACAGATCTCAAGACACTTACTGTTAACCTCCTCCAGATTTAAGTGTGACTCGGTCAGCTTGCCCAGGGAACCCAAACTGTCCCAGACAATACAAACAGTCTAGAAACGTTAGTGTTAAAAGGAGCCTAAGTGCTTTCTCAGTTCAAATCCCTTATTTTACATGTAAGGAGACTGTTCAGGAGGGAAGCTCTATGACTTCTCCAGATCCAATTGCTTAACTAGTAGATATGTCCATGCTCTCTCTGGAAGGAAAGGTAAGAATCCAGCTCTTGGTAGTGGGGTCTCCGTGGGGAGGAGCCCTGCTAACAAGGGAGACAGAGCTTCAGGGTCACTGGTGTAGCCTCACAGTGATGCCACATTTGATCTGTTTCAACCTCCAAACCACCTGCACAATGAAGAAAAGACTTTTATTGCACACAGTGTTGTTGAATTGCCACATTTAGGATAGTTCTTCACCTTGGAACCTAACTGGCTCAGTGAAATTACACATATTTAAATCACAAACTTCATTGAAGCAGAGACCCGGTGTCTTTAAAACAAATTATTTTTCCACCTTCATTGAAGTATAATTGACAAATTAAAATCATATATACTTAAGGTAGTCAATTTGTATTGACACACACACACACACACACACACACACATATATATGTATATATAATCTATACTTATATTATGAAATGATTACCATGATAAAGCTAATTAATGTATTCATCATCTACCACAATTTTCTGTGTGTTTGGGGGGTCAGAATATTTAATATCTCCCATAGCAAATTTCAAGTCTATAGCACAGTACTGTTAACTATCCATTATTAACTCCAGAACAGGCTTCTGTGTACTGACTCATCTCATACAACCGCCTGATGGGATCAGCGCTGTGATAATCTTTATCATACAGGTTCGAAATCTGAGGTACAGAAGGATTCCTTATGGTGCTCAAAGTTACACAACTGAAACAGAGCCCTGAGCCACACTGATTTTCAATAATTGAATAATCTTATAGATCAACTGAAAAGTCTCTCTTCTGAACACTAAGGAAAGCCCTAGAGTGGCTTTAAAACTATCTGAGGGAGAAACTCCTCCAGTAAGAGGTTGGAAGAGAAGTCAGGCATGGTGGTGCACAGCTGTAATTCTAGCACTCTGGGAAGTTTAGGCAAGAGAATTCCAAGTTCAAGTCCAGTCTAGGCAACTTGGTCACTTAGAGAGGCCTTATCTCACCAAAGAAAAAAAAAAAAAGTCCCGAGACAGGGAGTATTAAGACTGCATCTGAGGAGCTGCAGGAGCAGCCCCTTTTGATGGGAGGGAGCAAGGGGCGATTCACAGAGCACACTACACAAAGAAAAACAGGAACAGAGGGAGACGGTTTTTATTTCTGATTCCAGTTTGGAAAGTGTTTTTACATTTGGTCATACAGTGAATGCTTAGTATAGGCTTAGAGACTTAAATCAAATGTAACCAAAGCCACTGAGATGG